>JAJPUD010017895.1:0-12873 GCA_023553655.1 Myrmecobius fasciatus
ATCATTTTTCCCACTGAAATCCACTCTAGAAAGTGCATCTGAAGGGCCGAGAGGGGGAAGGGAGTGGATGGAATCTCCCATGCAGACCCCAGCCACAACAACAAAAGATCCTATGATCTTTCCAATCCCATAAGGTTATATAGATCCAGAGCCAAGTATCTAATGAGGTCCCATAACTTCAAAGTCATCATTTTCCCCACTGAAATCCACTCTAGAAAGTGCATCTGGAGAGACTAAGAAGAGAAAGGGAGTGGTTGGAATCTCCCATGCAGACTCCACCCTCAATAACAACAACCAAAGATTCTATCATCTTTCTGCTCAGGTAGAGTTATAGATCCAGAGCCAAGTATCTCATGCAGGTCCCATAACTTCAAGGTCATCATTTTTCCCACTGAAATCCACTCTAGAAAGTGCATCTCAAGAGGCTAAAAGGGGGAAGGGAGTGGATGGAATCTCCCATGCAGACCCCAGCCAACAACAACAAAAGATTCTCTGATCTTTTTGTTCAGATGGAATTATAGATCCAGAGCCAAGTATCTAATGCAGGTCCCATAACTTCAAGGTCATCATTTTCCCACTGAAATCCACTCTAGAAAGTGCATGTGAAGAGGCTAAAAAGGGGAAGGGGGTGGATGGAATCCCTACCCCCAATAACAACAACCAAAGATTCTCTGATCTTTCCACTCAGGTAGAGTTATAAACACTAGATTGTTATAGTTATTGCCCATTTTGTCCTGTGATCCTATCCTATTCCACTGATCGACTACTCTATTTCTTAGGCAGTAGCAAATGCTTTTGATGATTGCCGCTTTATAATACAGTTTTAGATCTGGCACATCTAGGCCATCTTCATCAGCATTTTTTTTTTCATTAATTCCCTTGAAATTCTTGGCCTTTTGTTCTTCTAGATGAACTTTGCTACTATTTTTTCTAGATCTGTAAAATAATTTCTTGGGAGTTTCATTGGTATGGCATTAAATAAGTAGACTAATTTAAGTAGTATTGTCATTTTTATTATATTCCCTCGGGCTACCCATGCTACTCAGGTAGTTATAGATCCAGAGCCAAGTATCTTAATACAGGTCCCATAACTTCAAGATCATCATTTTTCCACTGAAATCCACCCTAGAAAGTGCATCTGAAGAGGCTGAGAGGGGGAAGGGAGTGGATGGAATCTCCCATGCAGACTCCACCCTCAATAACAACAACCAAAGATTCTATCATCTTTCTGCTCAGGTAGAGTTATAGATCCAGAGCCAAGTCCCATGCTTCAGGTCCCATAACTGCAAGGTCATCATTTTCCCAGTGAACTCCACTATAGAAAGTTGGGTTTTGAGATACTTGAAACAACCTTCTAAAAATAAGTTTAAAATATCTATTTATCCAGCCTTCTAGCTCCCACCGCACCCCATTCACTACTATGATAAGATTTGTATGAGAGCTTGCATGCAATAGTTGTTTGTCCTTCGTTCTGAAAGGTGGCCATGACATCAGTGAGATGATACCACAACATGCAACTGAATTGGATTCAAGTGAGGGAGAGCTGTGTAAGGTCACCTGAGTCACTCTTTCCTCCTGGGCCATCTGAATCCAGGAGTGGGACATTGATTGGGGCGACTGGGGATGGCCATGGATACAGTAGGAGGTTTCAGTTTGGCTGAGGCAATGGCAATCAGTGATTAAAGCTGTAAGAAATGAGGCAGAGAATGGCTTCTTTTACCTAGTCAAAAAAAAAAAAATAACAATGTTTGTCTGGCAAGGGAAGACCCTGGGTTTTTGGCCAAAACAAAAAGAGGGTAAAAAAAAGGGGGGGGGGGTGCAGTGAATGGAGTCACTGAAAACTTGGATTGGAAACCTATGGTAAACACAGTCATAGATAAGTCAATTAAACTCTTTGAGCCTGTTTCTTCATCTGTAAAATTAAAGGGTTGGACTTGTTATTGAGTCACTTTTCAATCAGGGGGTACTTCTTGAGACCCCTTTTGGGGTTTTCTTGGTAGATATTGGAGTGGTTTGTCATTCTTTTTCCAGCTCATTCTACTGAAGGGAACTAGAGCAAATAGGTTTAAGTGGCTTGCTCAGGATCACACAACTAGTAAGTGTCTGAGGCCAGATTTGAACTCGAAAAGACTTCAAACTCAGCACTCTAATGCTCCATGTGGCTTGAGTCCTGGACTACATGACCCCAAAAGCTTTAAATGTATAAGCCTATGTTCTAAAGGATAAGATCAGTATCAAACCATTACTTCAACTGATCCCAACCATTTGTTGTTATTTATCTACTTACCTAGATACTTGGGTCCTTTCCATCCACTTATCTCCCTGTGACCACTTATAGGGCAAATGCCTTAGATACAACCAGAAACCGATCAGAAGGTGCCATAGATTTTATACCCCCCCCCCAAGTGTTATGTTGACATCTGTAGTCACTGTACTTGTCAACTTCAGCTGGCAGACAGGGCGGTTTACCATGCATGCATGCATACTGAAATAGGGCATATAACACACCATTCTTTATAGTATGAAATGTTATCTCTGGATAATCTGGACAAGTGCCTATGTACACACATACACACACATTACATACATTATTGGAAGGGTTATTTTACTGCAAGAGTAAAAATGCTGAAAGAAAGGATCAGCATATTCTCCAGATAACTGATAATTTATAATAAATTATCCTTATTGTTATGGAGATGGGAGGGGGGAAGAGGGACAGCACTCAGTGACAAACTTCATAAAAGCCATGCTGACTAGATTGTCACTGACATGGGGTGTGGTTCTTACAGATTTTTTTGTTCCTATTTGAACCACACAGTGCCTGTGTCTCCCAAATGGATACTGTATGCCTACACAAGGAAAGATGTAATGGATGAATGTGGAATGGTATAGTGACCAGAAGGGTAGTTTTGGAATCAGGAAGACATAGGATTCAAATTTTGCTTCTCATATATACTGGCTGTGACTCTGCTTAAATCACTTGATCTCTCAGTGCCCCAGGCCTCTAAGACTATAAATTGCCTTCTGGTAGGCATAGGTGGAAGGTATTTCCTGATTTCATCAGGAAGGAAACACAAGTCCAGAGTCTCCCACATACACTCCTGAAATGTAGGTACATTCTCTATGCATGAAGAGGAGGGCAGGGTAAAAGTAGAGAGAAAAAAGAAGATGGAAGAGACAGAAAGACACAAAGACAAAAAGAGAAAGATGGAGAGGAAAGGAGAGGAGGAGAAAGGAGAGAAGAGAAGCTCCTTTAGACTAGGAATTATTTCATTATTTTTCTTTGCAGCCATATTATCTGTGCCTCGTACACAGTTGGTGTGTGATAAATGCTTGTCAGTTGAGTGATAGCACATCAATTTCTAGGCATTCTACCCTTGAAAAAATTTTCACCTAAGGCAATGGGACAGTGGCATTTTTGAAAGTTCCCATTTGGTTCCCTCCCTGAATTAAAGATTTTTGTCAGTCTGGAAAATATGACTGGGTAGCTAGACTTGATGGCCATGGTCTATCAATGTCATCCAGGGATAACAAGCTCAGTGAGCTTCTTACTCCTCTGTCAGCCCTTCCCCCACTGTCCTAACCCTTTGTCCTTGAGATCTTTAATTTAATTTTCAGTTCCCTTCACCTGCCATGGAAAAGATTCAGAGTACCTCAACTCCCCCTCCTCCCCCCAATTCCTCCCTTTTTCTGGGTTTTAGCATTTTAGTACACAAATAGGAAAAAATGAAATACAGAAGTGAGTTCAGGTTATTCATGACACTCATGAATACACAGACCTAATACTCATTGCACAGACCTAAAAGTGAGTATAACATCATAATTTACCTTGTCTAATAAAAAAAAAAAAATATCCCATGCCTCCCCTATTTTCTCTTTTCTCAAAAGAATTGTAGCTTTAGTAAAGAGGTTTTGGAGGAGGGGCAGGGACTGACACATTATTTACACCTGCAATGTTGGGATGACTATATTTTGCCCCAGTTGACTCAATTGTAAATCTTTTCCTTATGGCCCCAAGTCCTGCTCATCTGGGTTTAATAAGTCTCCCTTGCACCCCTGCTGCACCAGTTGGAGGAGAGGCCCTAACCTGCCTGGAGTACTGAAGCTGGGCTGAGCAGTCTATGGGTAATTACTAGAGGCACGCTAATGGGCTGCCCATGCGCCAGGTACCCAAAAGGGGAAACTACTTCCATCAGACATTTCTAAAAATAATTTCCTTCAACTAGACCCCAAAGGGGCAAATAAAACCCCTTTCTGACTCTACCATAAGAAAAGAAGTTAGAAACCAAGGGAGAAGATGGCTTGGTCTTGGTCAAAATCTCTCTCCCCACCTTGTTTTTTCTGTCTCTTTACTGGGTACCTCTCAGTCTCCCCTTCCCAGGGAGCTTATGTTCCTCTTCACTTGATTATGGGAAGCTGCCTTATTTGCAGAATTTACTGGAAACTCTCTCTCTTTCTCTTTTTTCTTTTTTTCTCTCTCCTTTCTATTTCTTCTCTCTTCTTTTTCTTCTCTTTCTCTCTCTCTTCTTTCTTTTTCTTCTCTCTTTATCTTTCTAATTTTTCTTTTCTCTCAAATTCTCCCTCTCCTTTCTTTTTCTTTTGTCTCCCTCTCCCTTTCCTTTCTCTCCCCTTTTCTCCCTTTTCCTCTCCCTCTCTTCTCTTTCTCTCTCCTTCTTTCCCTCCTCCCCCAAGTAGCCAAGTCTCCCTTTGACATTGTCTGCCCTGAGAGTCACTGTTTGCCTCCCATGTCTCCATCTGTCTGTTTATCACTGTTTATCTGTGCCCCTCTCTGAGTCTCAGTGGATGTCTGATTGTTAGGCTCTGTGAGCCTCTCTTGGTCTGTGCCTCTTTGTTTCTCAGCTGTCTCTTTGTCCCTCCATCTCTCTATCTTCTTCATCAGTTGTTTCCCCCTGCATGTCTCTCTTTGATTCTGTCTTACTCTCAGACCTTCTGTCATGTCTTCCTTCTGTGGGTCCTGATTTCTGTGGTGTGTGTGTCTGTGTCTCTGTGTTTATCTGTTTCTCCCTTTGGTATTAATTTCTCTAAAATTACAATAGGGAGTTGTAACAGCCCTTTAACAATCTTTTGGGTTTGCTCACTCTCACAGTACTTTACAATTAACGGGGAAAGAGGCAGAAAGATTTCTTTACTTCCTGCTCTGAAGAGAACCTGACGATATTATGGCTACCTGGTTCTTACTCCTAAAGAAATTAATCATATGCAAACTGAGGTTAGAATGACATCTCTCATCAGACTGACATCTCCTCTATTCCCAGAAGAAATAACGATTGGTAGAATTCCCAAATGAAATGTGCTATTAGTGTTATTAACAAAACTCAGTAAGTTTCCAATATAATCCCGGGATAAGACTAGGAAACTGGACAAGGAAATATACTTTAATAATCCATTGGGGAATGCAGGACTGAATGGGTACTAGGGGTAGTGTGTGGGGAGGTAGGGCTGGTCCAACTTTGGGACCACATCAGTAGGCAAAGAGTTAGTTTCACTAAGTAGAATTGCTTGGCTAATTTTCCCCTTGAATTTACAGACAAACCAGGCAGAGGGGTCTCAGAGCCCAAGCCCATTTCTCTAGTTTCATTCATGGTCTGGGCTGGACCCAGACTCAGCTAGTTTTGACACTTGTTGGATGGGGATAGATCTAAGCTGAGAGTCTTGTAAATCTCCCTTCCCTTCCAATTTCTCCCATGGTGTCCTCAGGGGAAGGGAGCTTGAATCCTGCCACAATTCCTTCTTCAGTGTCCTCCCTCCCATAATTAAGATTAGCTAGAAGTAGTTTTTTTGTTTTGTTTTGTTTTGTTTTTTCAGGAATCCCCCAAAAGGCCTAGATATCCCCAAGAAAGCTAAATACACCATTCTTCAGTAAGAAATCTAAAAACTTCCCCATCCATTCATAGATTTTTATTTTTTTGAAGCACTGCTTTAAAAAAAAAAATCCTCTCAGTTTTCTTTCAAACCTTTGCTTTTGGATCATCTTTTGATAAAATACATTATTTCTCTCATCTCCTCTAATCCTATTTTTCCCTGGCCCCTTGGACAAAACTAAGACTGAAAAGGGGAAGGATTCTGTAGCTGATATTTTTCTCTTTTCCCAAGCATCCCAGGGTTAAACATTTCCAAATGCAACTAGCAAATGGGGCATAGATACAACATAGATACGACACATTCTGGATTAGGAGTGGGGTGTGGGTTGATACTGCTGCTTGGAGGGATTGGTTCACAGGAGTCAATCAAAAACTCAGTGATTAAGGTCGTTTCCCTTGTCTAGAGATTTGGTGTCTTTCCTTCGATGAGAAGGCTGGGTTTACCCAGTCAAAATTACCCAGAAATTCAAAGCAAATTCTCCCTATCTTGCCCAACTCATCAACTCCGGATAATGGCCATTGTGCCTGTGAAATCCCAGGCAGAACCTTGGCCCTGTATGACCATCCATTGAGTTGGAGAGTGAATTGAAATGAAGTTTTTTGGTTTCAGGAAGAGTGAGGATGGAAAGAAAGCAAGAAAGTGTGTGTGTGTGTGTGTGTGTGTGTGTGTGTGTGTGTGTAAGGGGGGTGGAAATTTAAATCGATGGCTCAGAAAGACATAGGAACACTTAGCAGAGGAATTGAGGCTGGAGCTAAGCGACAGACTCTTATGGATCTAATCACTGAGACTCAGACAGTGGGAGGGGGGTGGTCTGAGGAAAGTCGGGAGGTGGGGGGTGGGCAGTGGTGGAAAGACAGAGACAGAATTGAGAAGTCAAGGAGAAACCAGAGACAGATTTTGAGACATAGGGAGAGACTGAGAGAGACAAAGCAGATAATAACACAATGGATGACTTAGAAAATACTGAATATAGATCAAAAGAAGGTTGTGCTTTCCCTGGGGTGAGAAAGAGAAAGTTTCAATTTTGAAAACAGCAAGAAAATTGGGAGCCTTTTAGAATCCCTAGTTTCTCTCTAGACTCATGTTAAGCACCACTTCCTGTGTGAACCTTTCCTGATATTCCCCTGAACCCCTTCTCCACTTTGTATTTATAGTTTCCTTTTTGTATACACCTATTTGTGTGTGTGTGTGTGTGTGTGTGTGTGTGTGTGTGTGTGTGTGTGCTCTTTCTACCTCATGGTGTATGAGATCCTTGAATTCCACTTGCTTCATTTTTCTTTTTGTAGACTTAGTTCCTAGACAATGTTGGGCAATTAATAGATGGATGTTGATTGATTGATTGATCTGCCTTGCCCACTCCAATTAGACAACCGAAGTGCCTCTCTTTCATTTAATATGGGGCAGACAACAGAGCACCCTTTATTTTTGCCATCTCCTTCCTTTCTCTCTCTTGTTCTTTCCTCTTGCTCCTACCCTGAAAACTTTCTAGTCAAGAATTCTGAGTTTGAACCCAGGTTCTGCCTCTCAAAGCTGTGTGACTTTGGGGAAAAAAAATATTTTATTTCTGAGCCTCAATTTGTTAAAGTATTAAATGGAAGTAATACACTCCCTACATCACAGATCTGTTACCATGAAAACAGCATTGTAAACCTGAAGCTATTACCTTTAGCCTGATTTAGTCTACTTTAATGAAACATCAAGAAATGACATTGACAAATCCAGACACTGACAGAATTGGAAGGACTGAGACAAGAAGGAAATAGAAAAGGGGAACCCCAACTTCTGCCCTCACTGTCCTTCCTCATTTTTCTCCTGCTCCTCAGTACAAAGCAGCCAGTCTTTTTAATTGAAACCCAGGAAGAAAAACAGAAATAGATAGTATGCTCAAATTGAGAAAACGTGTCCAGAGCTCCATGAGAATGGTTAGTTCACCAGAACTGAGGAAGCCTGTCTCTCTCTTGCCTGTCATTTATCTATTGACAACAGCCCCTGACCAATTCACCATACCTTCTCCTTTCCACATTTTTGTCAATCCCTCCCAGAGAGAAGGTCCCCGAAATTCTCGGGAATGCTTGCCTATTTTGTTCTTTCCTCCCTGTCTTTCTGTTTCTGTCTTTTTTTCCTTTTCTCATTTTGATTATTGTAATTAAAAATAAGAAATTGGGAGCATAACATGACTCTATTTCCTTCCACAATTCCGGACACCTATAACCATTTGTTGAAAGGAAAACTGCTTTTCTCCAATTCTGCTTTTGCCTCTCTCACCTTTTGTCTACGGGGACTGGAAACCGACATGTGGGGTTAGATGGATGCCCCACCTCGCAGGGGTCCAACAAACTTGGCGCCCGATCCAACCATTGAAATAAGCTGTCTGGTGGAGGAGGCTCCTGATTAGGACACCTACGCTGGGTGACTTCCTTTCCAAAGGGGTTCCAGGATTACCTCTAGGACGTCAGGCTGCTCCTTAACCCCTGTCTCTAATTCCCACACCCCCCTCCCAGCTTCATCCTGTCTTTCTCAACAAGATTAGAGTCCAAATCTTGGGTGAAATCTCCCCCAAAAGGGCGTCAACCTTCGTTCTAGGCAAAATCAGTGCTGAAAAGAGAGGAAGGTATTTTAATTTGTTTTGAAAGGAAGTATTTTCTGGTCATATCTGATTGGTGAGAAATTTAGCCTTTTGCCACTCACTTTTGCTTAATTCAATCTAAGAAGATTATACATACGTGTTAATAGATCTTATGATAGATATTAAAAATAAACATGTCATAAGGCATATTTATTTCACAAGTCATCATGTAATATATATTACAATACTATTTTATATAGAGATATAATACAGTATATACATATATTACAGCATAGTACAATAATATTTATGTATGTTTTCATATACATACATTTCAGCTTATTAGGCTATATTATCTTCTTTTTTTTTAAAGACGATTGCAATATCTGCAGAAAGGGAACACTCAAAATATACGCCTCCATACAAGTAGGAAACCACATTTAGTCCCTCTTCCAGAGGTAGAGAAAAAGACAAATCCCTCACAGATGTTTAAAACTACAGCGCCCCCCAACCCCCTTTTCCTATCTCCTTCAACTTAATCTAAATCATTATCTTCTTATAAATTTGTCGGCTCTGAGGTAGAGGCTTTAGACAAAAGAAAAATGAGAATAAGAATAATAAAGGTGACATTTTTTCATTTCACTCTTGCCAAAAATTTATTTACATTAAAAGGAGGCGTGATAAACGGGATTCTGTGTATGAACTACGATGCTTTGGGAACAGAGAATCCAGTGGCGCCAAAGCAAGTCTTTATGACAGAAATATTGGGCCCCCAGCTAGACAACTTTGACAGTCTGCATACACACATACACACATGAATTCAAATTATTGCATTAAATTTTCCTGATCAATAATTCAGAGACCTGTCAAAGAACATGTGAATGAAAGTTCTTGTAAAAGCAGCAGTCTGGCTGGTTCCAAGGCATGAAGGGAACCTAGAGAAAGCTTGCTGACTTAGGGCTTGAGAGCCAGCAGTAACTCTGAAGGATCTGATAGCCTTAATCGGGTCTATTTCCTTTTGACCCCTAAACCAGTTCCCAAGATTTGAGATCTGCTTTAGCCAGGGAACTTTCAAAAAACTGAGAAATGTGGTCCTCATGGATTGGCCAAACCTAAGGTGCAAAAGGTAAAAATATGGATAAAAACACAGAGGCTCCTCGCCGCGGGTAACCAGAAAATAAGAGAGAGGTATAAATGTAAGATCCCCAAGGAAATGAAGATGAGGAAACAGGAAGGTTGTCCAAATCCTCGAGTGCTAATAATCCCCAAAGAGGGAGAAACGAGGCATTCTGTTCTGTTGTTTATTAAAAAAAGAAAAAAGAAAAAAAAAAGAAAAAAGAAAGAGAGAAAAGAAAGAAAGAAAGAAAAAGAAAAGAGGAGAAAGGGAGCGGGGGCAGGGGGTAGTACAAAAAGAGAAAGGAAGGGAAGGGAAAAGAAAAAAAAAAAAAAGATGAGAAAAAACTAACGAACACGATCAAATTATGTGCCTATCTTTACTGACACTTCAGCCATGTAGAAGAGAGATGTTTGATCAAAGCAAAACTGATCCTTTTCTTGCCCAAAAGAGGAGCTTCAGAGAGCCGGTGAGTGTAAAGTCAGTGTTAGAAGGCTGGAGAAGCGAGCAAATGCACTCTTTGGCTCTCAGGGTTCCGCTCAGTCTCCTGATCTGAACAGTGGTGATTCTGGGGATTCAGTCTGAGACAATTGTAAGGGACAAACCGCTCCGCAAAGAGTGGAACCGAAATGCGAGCGGGTCCTCATGGAAGAACAAGAGAAGATAAAAGTCAATTGCGCCCCCCCGACTCCGCCCCTATGGCGTCCCCCTTCCCCTCATTGCATCCCCTTATGTTTACAAGCCAAAATGCCCATCACGAGAGCCGAAGCTCACCCAGGAATAGAACAAGAGTAGGGGTGCGACTGTGGTCTTTCTCCTGGTCGATTTCAACTGCCTGTCAATTTCAGAAGCAGCTAGGCCAGAAGGTGAGGAAGGGGAGGGAGTCAAGAGTTGGTGGAGAGGTCGGGGGTTGGTTCAGACAAGAGGCAATCTCTAAATAATCCAAGCTGCAGGCTGGACTGCCTGTTACCCCCCCCCCCCCCCCCAGTAAAAGTTTATATAGTCCGAAGGTATTGACTAAGTCCTGGGAAACCTACTTAATTAGAGTCCAAGACCCTGCCGGGGAAACAAGGATGCCTTGTGTCAACACAGCTCCCTTGTAGTGACACCTTGGGCTCAATTGAACCGCTCAGGCAAATGAGGGTGAAAGTTTAAGTAGGAATAAGAGCGCAATAGTCCACAGCCAGACCTCACACGTGCTAAAGAGAATATTTACAGCAAACTTGCCAAAGTAAACGAGCCCGCCCACCCCACCACCACCTCCCCTTAATTTTTTTTTTTTTCAGATAAACACGCTTAGACCACAAAAGAGTCGGCCTGTCTCTTTTAAAGCTAGAGGCGGGCATAGCTGCCGAGAAAGAGATTTTGAACCGCATTCAGGCTCCCAGAAAAGGCAACCTCCTAGAAGATGAGGCCCACACATCTGTACACATCTGTCCACTTAATCCCAGGGACAGCGGTCTTACTTGTGCTTTGCAGTGCTTCCCGTAACCCTGCGCGCACAATACGCGTTTGCCCTCAACTCCAAACCCTCGAGGCTTATTCGGGGGAAACGGGAACCAGGGCCTAGCCCAGAACTTAACGTTGGAAAAAAAACAAAAAACAAAAAACTGCCCCCACTCTCCTCCCTCCAAAAAAGTTTATTTGATTGCAAGTACTTTAAACGGCTGCAACCAGAGCGGAGTGAGTCTGGGCCCTGGGGACACCAGGGTCTGGGGGAATTCACTTTATCTGTTCCCATTTCCTCTGGGGAATCAAATCTCATCTCCTCCCTGGTGACAGCGCTCACTGCTCAGCCTTCGGAAGAGCAAAAGCTCTTGCTTTAGAGTTCCAGTTTTACTTTAGAAGAAAGAGTGGGGGTGGGGGTGGGGGCTGGAGACTGGAAAAAGGCTGGGAGAAAGAGAAAAAGTAAAGAAAGGAAGAAGAGGGCGACGAGGGGTGAGGAAGGAGAGAGCCTGCAGCGGAGAGGGAGCGGGCCCAAGTTCTCCCCCGAAGCCAGGCAGTCAGCCTTAGCCGAGAGGGGGAGTGGAGTGACGCTCGGGTCTTAGCTCCTTCCAGCGCGGCTTCCCGGTGGACTAGGAGCAGCTGGGAGCTGCTGGCCAATGTTTAACTCGGGGCCCCGGCGTGGTGGCCACCGGTTCCTCTTTGTTTGCTCGCAAATTAATCATCCCTTGCGCAGTCGGCGCCAGGCTGGATTTATCACACTCAGGGAGGGGGGCTAGGCGGCCGGGGAGAGACAAAGGGAGTTCGCACCTTCCAGCTTTTGATCTCCGATTAGTGCGGCCTCCCAGTATAATACGAGTCTCCAGGGGCCCAGTCTGGGAGGTCAGTCGTAATTGGCGGAAGTTTGTAGGCCATTAGCAAGACGGCGACATTTTAAAAATCATAATCCGCAAACTTTCCCCCCTCCTTTAGTGCCAGGAGGGGCTGCAGGAGTGGGGAAAGGAAGGACCCTGGGGACTAGAACAAGCCCAGATTCTGAGCCTGAAGGGAGGAGATAATGGTTAGAAACAGATCTGGTCATTACTGTTTTTAGGGAGAGAGCCCTAAACTATCTATTCACCAGAAACTCCGCAGCTCTCAGCTATCCTAGGGAAATGTACCAATTCGCGCCCCTCCCCCACTCCCCATACCCCGCAATCCCTGGCAATGAACTGAAGGCCCAGGGATCTGGTTGTAGAACGAGTCTCTACCTCGGTTGGGAAGCTGGGGGGGCAGTGAGGGTGGAGAGAGCAAGAGTGGGAGAGAGAGCCAGCTTGCGGTCGTCAAGTTCGTTTCCAGTCGATCTCTGTGGCCGGCCCGGGGCAGGGGGGTAGAGGAGAAAAGGATCGCGTGCACTTGGGGGATGCACTTGAAAGAGGGTAAGAATAACCGAGCAAAGCCGGGCTTGGAAATAGACCAGGAGAGAGTCAGGAAGAGCCAGGTCCTCTGTAGAAGAGGTCACAAACAGTCGTGGCCCACCTAAAAACATCTCGAAGCCGGCCTCAAATAGTAACTTTCATTACAAGGGCTGGTAACAGATGGGGAAAGGCGGAGATCCTAGAACCCCGAAGTTACACACCACCTAGCTGCCCTTTCTGGAGCTCCCGAACGCAGTCTTAACCAGTGTCTTGAGACACAAGGACAGGTCAGAGCTGCTACAAATACTCCAAGTTTCCAGGGTTTTTTTGTTTGTTTGTTTTGTTTTTTTTTTCCCCTTCTCTAAACCCTATACTCACACACGCGCGCGCACACAGAGAGCAAACGAGAGAGAGAGAGAGAGAGAGAAGAGAGGAGAGAGAGAGAGAGAGAGAGAGAGAGAGAGAGAGAG
>JAJPUD010017895.1:12973-30089 GCA_023553655.1 Myrmecobius fasciatus
GAGAGAGAGAGAGAGAGAGAGAGAGAGAGAGAGAGAGAGATGGGCCTAGGTTTAGTGGAGGAGACATTGACGACCACAGGGAATTCTCAGCGCTGGCGCCAAGCTCTCTTAGCCATGTGCGTCAAAAAGACACTGGTTAAAAAAAAAAAAAAAAAAAAAATCGCCTCAGATGTTCCGCTCCTATCTCCGCGCATTTAGCCCACAATGGAATTGCATTTTCTTCCGCTGCTGGAGAAGTAGTGTCTTCCCTTCCCCCCTCCTTAAGGAAAGGGGGTGTCTACGGTATAGAAAGCCTAAGAGTAGATTGCTTGCTTCCGCCTTGGATCCCTTCAGCTTTCTTGCCCTTTCCTAGTCAGGGCCAGACCCAGCCCTTCCATTCAGCCTCCCCCAATAAATCAGTACATCTCACTCTCCTCGTCACCTTCCCTTTTCCTAAAGCAGGCAAAAAGCACTTAATTCCACAAAAGTTCATTTAAAGCCTTCTAGGAAGCAGGGGGTGTGAGAATGTATTGAAAATGAAGGTTTTTCTTTTCTTTACGTTTTTTAATTCTAGGCCTCTTGTCTCCCTCCTTCCCCCCCCCCCAACCTTCTGACCTGTTAGTTTCACAACCCCACCCCCCAGCTTTTTCACTCAGGACTCTACTTTCCCTCCCCTCCCGGACCAGAGCCCGAGGGCCGAGGAGAGTTCGGTGACCCTGTGCTGGTCAGGAGGCGCTCAAAGAGGCGGGAGAGGGGAGTAAACAGTAACCCATTCGGCGCCAGGCTAGATAATTCCATCACATTCCCTTAACCCCTACTCCCATCCCCCTAGGGCCCGAGGCCAGCACCTTACCTGGAGTAAAGCCGGATTCCCGGGAACCGGTCACCTCTGACTCTGGGGCAGGGGCGTTTCACTGTTTGCTTTACAAATTCGCCCCTGATTTTCTGGCCTGATAAATCCCAGGTGAAGAAAGACCATGGGGCCGAGCAGATAACGAGAGTGATTCTTGGATTAGATATCCCCAGCCTGCTCACCTCTCCCTCCACCCCCTCCACACATCCCACCTCAGCTTGCAGGCTCAGGCCCTTGCCAATGGGGACCCAGGGGACCAAGTAGAGGTACAAGGGATAAAGATGACTGGTCGGCAAGGTGGAACTCTCCAGATCCTGGCCACTTTCACCTATCTGGAGATTTTTTTTCCTCTGCCCCCATTCTGTCCTGAATCCCTGCTTGCTCTCCTTTGGGGAGTGGAGTGACTACTGAGGGCAGGAAAGTCCATACACACTCACAGACAGTACCCACTAACTCTCCATCCGCTTGCTTTGAGAAAAAGCAGAATTAGGCTCTCTTCCTACCCCAGGCAGGGGAGTATATAGAGTGTATAAATAATTACCTACATGCCG
This sequence comes from Myrmecobius fasciatus, assembly GCA_023553655.1. Classification (NCBI taxonomy): domain Eukaryota; kingdom Metazoa; phylum Chordata; class Mammalia; order Dasyuromorphia; family Myrmecobiidae; genus Myrmecobius; species Myrmecobius fasciatus. The sequence goes on from JAJPUD010017895.1 coordinate 14,357, forward strand.
AGGTGTCGCAGTAAACTGGTGTGTTTTAATATAATTGTGGGCACGTGTTTAAGATTGGGATTTGTAAAATAGATACATACATACATACATATATATATATATACACATATGTGTATATATAGTAAAGTGAATACTTAAAATGCACAATGTGTCTGCACGGTAGTGGTCTGTCCCTAGATGTATTATGGACATTTCTTTTTGTGTGTGGATCAAAGGGTGCATCTATTTTTCCTGTCTCCGTATTGTTATTCGGGATTCGTTCCTGCATTGAAGTGATTTTGTGTTTTATTATAGATTGTAGGGAGGGGGAACATTTATGGACTTAACTTGGCGCTTTTCTATATTCCTGCATCCATGTATGTGTTTAAACAACTTTGTGTTTTGTCTGTTGCATATTATGGGGTCCACACAAGTATTTCAACTGTTATCTGTAAACTTGGTGTCTGTCGTATTTTCTGAATGCATTTAAATCACACTGAGTCTTTTGCTTGTACATTTCGGGGTCCGAACACGTGTTTCTCCAATAATTTCGCCTGTCAGTATTGTATATCCTGTGGTCGATGCAAAGTATGTTTGTGTTTGAGTGTATTTGTGTACGCGCGCGCGCGCGTTTGTGTGTATCTATGGAAGAACTCCGGCTTCTGTAATGGGAGTAGCCCGGGAGCCGGAGCCGGCAGCTGTGGGTGCCTTTCTCCGTCCTAGCAACTCCCAACGTTCCGGGGGCCCCCGCGGGCGAGGCGCCCACGCGGTACTCCGGAGGGTGCGGCTGCCCCCGCGGAGCGGTGCACGTGGAAAAAAAAAGCTAGGAACAAGCCGGTGGGGGTGGGGTGGGGTGGTGGGGATAAGAGACTGGAGCCGAAGCTCTAGCCGGCGCCGGAGCCTCTCCTAGGCTGAGCCCGGCCCCTGCGCCGCGCCGAGCGGCGCTCGGTCTGTCCCTCCCTCCCTCCCTCCCGCCCTCCCTCTCGGTCGGGCACAGCTCCCCCTCGCCCTTCTCATCCTTCCTGCCATTGTAGGGAGAGGCGGCCGCGAACGCTGCAACCTCCGCCCAGCTTAGCAGCCCGGAGCGGGCCAGATCTCCCCCGCCGGGCTGCCTGGAGCGAAGGGAGAAGGTAAGACACGGGGAGGCTCTGGCTGGCCCCGGAGTCGGAGGAGCGAGCGGTAGCCGCGGAGGAGAGAGGAAGCAAGGCTCAGGCGGCCAAAGTCCTTCCCGGCTCGCCTGTCTGCCTGCCTTCCCCCCGGTTCCTAAGCTTTCCTCTTCTTTTTGCTTTCCCTGGCCCTTCCTCCTCCCTCTGTCCTGGGCTGGATGACTGAGACATTTCAGACAGGAAAAGAAAAAGGAAGAAAAGAAAGAAAGAAAAGGGGGGGGGGAGTAAGGGGACACAAGCCAGCGAGGAAGCGAGAGCTCAGGGGGTTGCGGGTGATTTCTTCTCGGATAAGCCACCTAGAGGCGACTCTGTTTTTGTCTCCCCAGTGGCTCTGCGCCCTCCGCCCTCCCTCTCTGATCCTGTTGACAATATTCACACGGCAGAGAGTAGTAGAGATGCTTCGCTACAACATTACAGTTTCCGACACCTTTTTATAACTCGGCTCGATCCCCCTCCACTCGACCTGTCAAAACCACGCCTATGGAGCCACACAATTGGTCCGAAAGCGTCAAAGAGCCAATCAAGAAAGCTTGAGCTTCCTCGCAGCTCACAACACATCCGCACGATCTGGCGCAAGGAGAGCAGACTCACTGGGATTTCTTGAGGCTGAGGGTGTCTCTCGTACAGCTCTCTCGCTCTCTCTTTCTGTCTCCGTCTCTTTCTCTTTCTCTCCCTCCCTCTCCCCCCACCCTTTTTTTCTCTCTTCTTCCCTATCCTTTTCTCTCTCCCCTCCTTCCTCCCTCCTCCCCTCCTCCTTCACCTTTCCTAGCTAGGGTTGAAATCCACATTATTGCAAGGAAGCAGAGAGGTTGGGGGGAGGGAAACGCCAGGAAAACTCATTGAAACTGAGCTCTCATCCGAAGCTTAGGGGGGAAAGAGAGGGAGAAGAACAGAAGCCCATTCGCAGCTCGAGCTGGGTCCTAGCTGTTTGTTGTTAGAATAATAATTTTTCTTTTTCTTTTTTTCTTTCTTTTTTTTTTTTTTTGGAAGGGAGGGGAATCTTGTGTGTGTGTTAGTGTGTGTGTTTGCAATTTCCCCCCCTCCCTTCCTCGCTCGATTTCTCTGTCTCGGAGCAGAGATCTAAGTCGAATTGAAGAACTGGGAGACGGAAGACGGGAAGAAAAAAAGAGAAAAAGCAAAATTACGGCATTTGCCCAAGAGTTCCAGTCCCTTCTTCAATCAAGGAAGACTGGGCCCGGGAACCCAAGATTCCCGGAACTCAGAGCACAGCGATTCTAGAGCCGAGAGCGGAGAAAGCAGTACTCGGGCTGGCCGGGGAGAAAGCCAGAAATCCCAGGGACTCTCTGCTCTTGTCTCCCGGTGAAGGCTGCCGGGAGGGACGTGCCAGGACCAGTGGGAAAACAGGACCCCAGGGTGCCCATCGCCATGAGTGATTATGCCTCCGAATCCTGAGCTTGGAAGTTTTTAGAAAGCAATTCCCCACTCCTCCTTTACAAAATACAGACTGAATCTAGCACATCTCTCGGCCCCATCATCCAAAGGAAGTGTTTTCTGAGTTCCCGTGAGGTTCTCTCTCTTTTAACGATGTACTGTTAAAAAAAGCAGGGGGCCACCTTAGTGAGGATTCGAGTGCAGCAGCCGGAGCCCCGATCCCAGTCAGCAGCGCGGCGGCTGAGCCTCCCCATGAGAGAGCCGGTCATCCCTGGGACAAGCATGGCTTACCACCCTTTCTTACCTCACCGGGCTCCGGACTTCGGCATGAGCGCCGTGCTGGGACACCAGCCTCCCTTCTTCCCGGCTCTCACCCTGCCTCCCAACGGGGCTGCGGCGCTCTCGCTGCCGGGGGCTCTGGCCAAGCCCATTATGGATCAATTAGTCGGAGCCGCAGAGACCGGCATCCCCTTTTCCTCCCTGGGTCACCAGGCGGCTGCTCATCTGAGGCCTCTGAAAACCCTGGAACCCGAGGAGGAGGTTGAGGACGACCCCAAAGTCCATCTAGAAGCGAAGGAGCTTTGGGAACAGTTCCATAAAAGAGGGACGGAGATGGTGATCACCAAATCCGGAAGGTAAGCGGCTAGAGTTCTGACTTCTGAGGTTGGGACTTTGGGGTGTTTTGTTGTGTTTTGGGTTATTAGTGTTTTCCTCCCCCCCCTCAAAAAAAAAAAAAAAAAAAAAAAGGCTTGTGAGCCTGTGTGCTTGCAGCTGCCTCCGGAAAAACTTGCCTCATCTGGAATTATGTGCTGCGATAGACTACTGCTTACTTTGCAGACTGAACTTCAGGAAATCCTAAGACTACCTGCCTCTCTCACACACGTGCATGCTTTCTTACTAAGAAAAAATGCCCCGTCTTTGTGTCTGTGCGTGTATTCCCGTCTGTAGACACTCCGACCACTCTGGACATTATTTTACACCTAGCTTTAAAGAGTAGAAGTAGTTTGTTTGTTTTTAACTTGTATAGAGAGTGTTCAGCCGGCTCCTTTCTGAAATATACTAATTGTTAATTTCTCATCTTTGCGTTCAGGGGGAATAACTTTAGGCTTATCGTCTCCTTTGGGAGCTCTTAGCGTGTATGTATCGCCATAAGTCTGTCCGTCCTCCCTCTCTGTCCCGAATCTTGCCCCCTAGGTCTATAAGAGGCCTAACTGCATATAGAAATGTATTCCCACATCAACGAGATAAACTGATCGAAGATATTTTAGTTTGCACACTCACATGTTTGTAATCAGAGAAAGAAAGAGTTCAACAGGCAATGGTGGAGGGGGGGGGTAGTAAATTAGAATTATACAATCAGGCATATGTCCTATAACATATGAGGAAACTAACCTTCCCAGAGAGCTTTGTGGATTTTGCAGCGATCACCTGAACAAACTCTGGCAAAGGCCGGGGCCCCTGTGATTTTTATGCTGTGCTTCTCAGTTCCTTAAAAGACAATAAAAGAATAGATGAAAACTGAGGGGGAAAGAAAGAAAGAAGGAAAACTTGCTCCATAATTCTCACAGTCCTCTGTCTCTTTACTAATTGTGGTCAGAAGTTTTACATGGAAAACCTCGACCAAAAAGAGTAGGTGCCTTCTTATTTGTTACCCGGTCATGTGTTTCCTTTTAAGCCAGGATCGCCGAATGCCAAACTCTTCGGCATAATAAACAGCAAATTTGTGGTATCCTGTGGCAGTTTAAAACTGGACATAGCAGCGGGGGAATGCGGTCAACCCAGCGCTGCATAGACGGCCAAGTCCTAGAAAATGGCATTTTCTGAATTCGTTGCGGGGGGACTCCTGGAGCACTTAGTTACCCTTCACTATATCGGCAGGCCCCAAAGTGCATTTTCTTCAGGGAGATATTTTCCTCCAGGCCCACTGACTAAAACCTTCTGAAAAAGTGATTCTCCACCACCCTCGCACATTCACATTTTCTCTTCGGCGACTTATCTGATCCACATTTTCTTCAATCTCTCCCTCTCCACTCTTGATAGATACATATATAATAGCGAGTTTTAAAATCCCTTTTCCTTGGTTGTCAACCAAAACGGAGCAGACCCCACTTTTGCAGATTCTTTTTCCTGACTTGAAGAAATCTCCTAGTCAAGAAAAGTTTTCCTTTGGAAATAGAGAAGGGGGACTTGATCTCGCAAACTCACGAATTTGTTTTGATCTATCTCTTCCAGGAGAATGTTCCCTCCGTTTAAAGTGAGATGCACTGGGTTGGATAAAAAGGCCAAGTACATTTTGTTGATGGACATTGTAGCTGCGGACGATTGTAGATATAAATTCCATAATTCCCGGTGGATGGTTGCGGGCAAGGCTGACCCTGAAATGCCCAAACGAATGTATATTCATCCCGACAGTCCTGCGACAGGCGAGCAGTGGATGTCCAAAGTGGTCACTTTTCACAAACTGAAACTGACCAACAACATTTCTGACAAACACGGATTTGTAAGTTTCCCTCGCAGCTACAAAGATTTTCTTTTTAATTCTTTCTCTCTACCTCTGCTCCAAGGCCTCCCTTTTCTTCCCCGGCCTTCTCTCCCCTAATAATGGAAGGTGCCTTCCCAGATTTTAAACTTGAGGCGCCCCCTCCACAAGAATCTCGGCGTTGCCAGGAGAGACCAGAAGGGGCACAGAAAAGATCTAGCTTAACTAGAAAAGGGAACCCATAACCAAGCGCCCTGTAAATTTCGACCTGTTCGTTGTGTTTGTATGTTAAAGGCTCGGCTCAGCTGGTTGATTTGTTTTTTTAAAAATCTATTGTTATTGAAAATCCAAAACCAAACACCTCCTTACCCATAGTTTCGTTTTCAAATTTAAGTTTTCTCATTACTATTTTCTTGAAATCAATTCTCTTTTCTTCCAGATTTTTAAAAGCTTGAATGCTGGGGGGGAAAATAGTTTAATTTTAAGTAGATTTTTTTTTTTCAAAGTAAAGACTGGGATTTGATGAAAGCCAGTTCTCTGGGGTGCCGAGAAAGGCAGAAAGAGATCTCCTCAAATTGGGTGAAGAGAAGAATAAAAAAATGATTCATAAGGGAATGTGAAGTGCCCCCTGTTTCCCCAAGACTCCCAATTCCATTCAACTAATAGGCTGATAAGTACAAAATAGGTAAAGATTTTCCTGGCCACTGGAGATCTGTCTGGCCCAGAAATCTTTACCATTGGAAGAGTGCATTTATTATCCCTATGGTTAAGCAGATAAATTTTCTTCCCTGGATTTCAGTCTTTCGGAGGCTTTAACCAATTGGAAGAGTCAATTAACCAGAGCTGAAGTCAATAATCGTTTTCTAAATTAAATAATTTTTTCTGTCTTTTATCTTTTTAATGATATTTTTCCTTTGGATACCTAAAGCGGGTTTACTGGGGAGAGGGAGTTTAGGAACTCATGCATGGAGAATATAGGACATAGAAATTTCCTAGAGATGACTATTTGGACTATCTAGACTTGGGTAGTGGAGATAGTTGTCAAGTCGGTGTGCTAATAGATCTACAAATTAAAGTCAGTCTAACTGGGCGTTGTACAGAAGAGGGCCCTGGGACAAGTGTTGTTGGGGGTTCCAAGCCCTGGAATTCTTCACACTAACCTTCCCTTTCTCCCCTTTCCTCTCTACAGACCATTTTAAACTCCATGCACAAATACCAGCCTAGGTTCCACATTGTTAGGGCCAATGATATCCTGAAACTTCCCTACAGTACATTTCGGACTTATGTGTTCCCTGAGACAGAATTCATCGCCGTGACCGCATACCAGAATGATAAGGTAATAGAGAATTTGGGGGGAAGAAGGTATAGAATTAAAAAGGAAAATGGAGAGAACTATTCAGACTTTCCTTTTATGTCATTTGACTTTGTGTGGAGGCCAAAAAGTGTGAGCACTCCTCTTCAGAGCCAACCATCAAAATTTGCTTGGGGTAGAGGTTCAAATGAAAGAAAGAAATCCACTGGAGATGGGCTCTCATCTTGCCTTTATTGGAATTTTTAGATTGTTCCTTTCCAAATCCAGTGTTGACTAGCTAAGCTTCAGGGAAGAGAGAGGTTTCTCTGGAAAAAATAAAAATAAAATGAAAATGGTTTTTCTTGAGTCTCTATCCTAAAACAAGCACAGAATAGGTTCCCTTTCCCCTACTGTCCCACAGCTTCTAGTGGCTGTTTGGTCTGGTTCTTATTATATTTTATCCTGCCATGTTTTTATTATTATTATTTTCTCTGTGTGTGGTAGGAGGATGGGAATACCCAGGGAGTGGACTAGCCTAAAAAAGTATTTTGATGTTGGGGGTACTCTGAGGTGTGGTCAGGCGGTCGATGCTTGTAGCCTGAAATTTTTACTCTCTTGGTCCCAGTCATCGGGAAATATTCCAGGCTCACTTTGCAGACATTTGGGAAGATTTAGATTTTTCATAGAACAGGGTGCTGATTGAGGATCCCCAAGATCAGTCTTATTTTTCTATGATCCACAAGTAGGGGTTATTATTTTTTTTTAATGCTTTCATGAAATGACTGACTAATCTTTTTGATGATCCATGGTCAATTGTGCCTTGCACATATTAGGTGCTCAACAAATGTTTGTTGGTTTCATTAAATTGACATTTGTCATATCACATGGTCCCTGGTTCCTATGGGCTGAAGCTAAGGTGGGGAGGGAAGCAAAGACATTGACAGGGTGTTCTGATAGTGGGTGTTTATTGGAGCTGAGAGGCAGGAGGCTTTAGTTCAGTTCAGTTTTCCCAGAAATCCAGATCCAACCAATTTTCTCTCAGACCATGATAAGAAAATTTCTCCTTTTAACCTAGAAAACATTTTGAAAATAAATTTTATTTTTTATTATTCCTGTTGGGGGAAGGGAGGGAGGGAGAGAGATGAGAAGGGGGTGGTGTTGTAAATCTTATTTAGCAAAACCAGCTTTTCTTAGTTGCTCCTTGGACTCTGGATTTGTGTTGGTTAGATAATAATGATAAAAATGAATAATAATACTAATACAGATTTCTATAAAGTACATTGTAACAGCAATATTCCTTTACGACATAGAGAAATGGAAAATTTGTTTAGGAGCATGACCTCTCCCCACCAAGTTTCTATAAAATACTTTATGAGATTGGGTGGGGGCATAATTCAGTTTACAGTGAATTGAGGGTATATTTTTTTTTTAAAAAGTGCTAAATGGAAACAATTTTAATAGCTAGAAAGTTTTCTATTTTACCTTTTTTTTTTCAACTTTCGAATGGACTTTATACTCCAGTTCTATGCAAAGAGGGAACCACTTGCAGGCCACCTAATGCCTGGTGACCTCCTTAGGGAATCTAGGTTGGGGAAGTGGGGTGTCAAAGATAGTCTTGACTCGGCCCTCCTTCACTCCCTGACTCTCTCAGCTGGACTCCCAAATCTAAACTAAGGAGAGGATGGAGGTGGGGAGATCTGGGCGGCACTTCAGAAGAGTTTCAGAGATGAGGCAAAAGTTTCTTACTCCTCTGTCCTTTTTCCAGATAACCCAGTTAAAGATTGACAACAATCCCTTTGCCAAAGGGTTCCGAGATACCGGGAATGGCAGACGAGAGAAGAGGTGAGTAAAGGAAATTGCTTCAGAGGAAAGCTTTGGAAGATCTTGAATTCCCTTTCAGAGATCTGAACAGTGTTTTTAAAAAGGCAATTTTTGATGGGGAGAAAAAGAACTTTTCTCCCTGGAAGGAGCTTCCATCTTTTGGGAGAAGGGTGAACAGCCCCACCCAAATTTCAAAGGATATTAAAAGTCCTGTTGGAATCAGCCTGGGGGGGGTAGAGAGTCTGTTTATAAGCCCTTTGTCCTAGGACACTGGGATTTGTCAAGATCCTATTAAAAGGCCCTAGGAACATTGAAAACCCATCCTAGAAAGATGCTGATCAAATCAGAAATCCCTTATTCCCTCTGGTCACAGGGTACTGGTTATGGACTTCCCAGTCCAATCCTAGTGGGGTGGGGCTAACAGTTGTAAATAGATTTGGACCCTCCAGTGAAAAAAAACAACAACAAAAACAAATCCCACCCTCTCCAAAAAAACAAAGTGGCCAAGGAAGAGGGAAGTGGCCTACCTAGGCTGAAGTGTACTCTGGCTGAGTTGAGCAAGAAATTCTGCTGGCCAGGAATTTCCCTTTCTGAGAAAGTCAAAACTTTTCTAAATGAAAAGAACCCAGAATTCTCTTTTTCTCTGAGGAGTAAGGGAGAACATGACAAGAGAATTCTTCTTGCAGGTACCCAAACGAAATGATTTCTAATTTTTCTGGAAACATTTTTTTTTTATTTACTAACTATTGATGGAAAAACTAAACAGAATACCCATCTCTGGACTCAGTACTGAGTTCCCATGCCTTTCTGGGCCCTCCCCCCAACAAATAACCAAGATACTCTAGCTCTGGTTTGTGTCCATTAGTGAAATCTTAAGCCTCAGTATCTATGTATCCATCCATCCCTTTTCTAGGCTTTCTTAAAAAATCAAAAGCTCAGTCTGTACAGTATCTTCTCCTCTTACCTGGCAGTTGTGTTGATGTTCAGACCCAGTTTTACGCCTTAGAAGTAACTCATCTAGGTGTTAGGGCTATATATTTATATATCCTCGGGGCTTAGTAAGGAGTGAAAGCAGGCAAAAGAACCTTCCCCCTTAAATGCTCTTTTCTGATCTGCAGAAAGCAGCTGACTTTGCAATCCATGAGAGTGTTTGAGGAGAGACATAAAAAGGAAGCAGGAACCTCCGATGAGTCCTCAAGTGAGCAGACAGCTTTCAAATGTTTTGCCCAATCCTCTTCTCCAGCCGCTGTCTCCACAGTTGGAACCTCTAATCTCAAAGGTAGGTATCAAAGGGACCCTCCAGGTCCGGAGAACATCTCTCTCCCTCATGGCATTCGGTAGCCAAAGATGGGCTTTTTCTCTTGTCTCCAGTTCTCTACTTTTATAATTTTTCCTGCATCTCTTCCCTTTGTCATTTTTTTTCTCCTTTTCTCTCTGACTGGCTCAGTCACCAAGTTCAGAGTTGTCCTTTGTTGATTCAGAATTATGCCCTGATTTTCTTAAAGGACCCAGAAGCCTTGTTCCCTTCCCCCAGCAGATGTAACAAGTTTCCTTCTACCCTCCTCACCCCATCCTAGTAGATTGAAAGTTTATTCATCTGTGCTTCTTCTCCCCCCACCTCCTTCAACATGTCCTCCCACACTGAGGCCTTTGAAATTTTCCTTTGTACATGGAGTTCTAGATTTTAAAGATATTTAAGCACTTTGGAAATGGGGGGGGGGAGGGAGAGAAAGAGTTTTGCCACCTGGATCAGAGGGGAGATACAGCCCAGCCGAAAAGTCAGTCAGTCTGCCTGTGGGAGGAGGTGTACTGAGGGAAGGGGAGGGGAGGGAGAGGAGATAGTTCAGGACCTGAACCGGTTTCCTGTGTTTAAAGAGCAGGTAATATTTATTTGGAAAGAAACTCCCACAGAAAGACACAACGGAAGAAACCTGTTTTCAAGGGAAATAAAACGAGAGAACTTTATATCTTGAACCCATTTAAATTTCCCAGTGTATAATGGCTTACAATGCTATTCTGCTAGGGCTGTGCTGGCAGGGAAATAAAGTTATATTGGTCTAAAACTGTACCTGTTCTACAGATCCCTTTCTCTCCCCGACCTGTTTTTTGTTCTAAGAGATCCTTAAGCTAGATGAATTCTTTAGATCCTCCAGGCCTAAAATGATTCCCTCTTCCCCACCTTCCCCAAGTGCCTCCTTTGTTTTGTATTCATGTATCTGTATTCTTGGTGTTGTATAGCACAAAGTAAGCGCCTTGAGGCCCAGGCTGTTCATTTTAATGCTTGTATTTAAAATCTCCTAGCCCAGACGCTTAGATTCGGAGTCCTCCATAAATGTCTTTTGACATATTTCTAGGGTTTAGCTTTTAGAAAGTAAGTTTTCTGCCTGGTGGAACTGCTGGGTTAAATTGGTGGCGGGGCTGGGGAGAAGTAGGCAGTTTGCAGCCTCAGGCGGGGCTCATTATGATCTGGGTCTCACCCTGCCTTGCACCCTTTCTCCCCTCTGCAGATCTGTGCCCTAGTGAAGGGGAGAGCGATGCTGAAAGCAAGGAAGAGCCCCCAGAGGCTAGTGACATGGGGAAAATATCTACCACCACATCGGAGGAGCCTTCCAAAGACAAGGGCACCTCACCCTCCAAAGCCCACCTCTTCTCATCCGAGAGAGATCGAGATCGGGACCGGGACCGGGACCGGGACCGAGACCGAGACCGAGACCGGGATCGAGATCGGGATCGAGACCGGGCCAGGGAAGGGGTTCGGCTGGAAAAGAACTCCCCAGATTCGCGGCATAGCCCAGCTGCCATCTCGTCTAGCACCCGAAGCTCAGGCTGTGAGGATCGAAAGAGCCCTGGCCGGGAAGGGGTCCCGAAGGTCCCCGAGGAGGGGCGCCCAGTACTTCCGGGGAAGGAGACCTTCACCCCTCTCACAGTGCAGACGGACAGCTCATCGCACCTGAGCCCAGCTCACCTGCCGAACCTGGCATTCCCCCCTGGTCTGGCTAGCCAACAGTTCTTTAGCCCCCTGGGCAACGGCCATCCCCTCCTCCTGCACCCCAGCCAGTTTGCTATGGGGGGTGCTTTCTCCAGCATGGCCGCTGGTATGGGTCCCCTGCTGGCCACTGTGTCTGGAGCTTCCACAGGAGTCACCGGCTTGGACACCACGGCCATGGCAACTGCAGCGGCCCAGGGACTATCAGGGGCCTCTGCAGCAGCCTTGCCCTTCCACCTCCAGCAGCACGTCCTAGCCTCTCAGGTAATATTCTCTCTGTCTCTTTCTTTCTCCCTCTTCTCCCCCATTTTCTCATAGAGGCAGCTAGGTGGTACAATAGACAGAACACTAGACATTGTCGGGAGGGCAGATCCAGCCAAACATACTTATGACCTTGGGCAAGTCATTTAACTAATTTCCTTATCTGTAGCACCAATCCCACAGGATTGTCGGGAGAATTAGAAGTGCTTTGCAAACCATAAAGGGCTATATAAATTCTAGCTGCTATCATCATTATTATTGCCACCCCTGGCTCAAATTGCTTCCCTGGTTGCCAGTCAGGGGTTGGGATTACAGTAAGAGAGCACTCTCCTGTGCTCCCAAGCATTAATTTTGGAGAAGGCCATCCTGGGTTAAAAGCAACAACTCTGATTTGGAGTGTGACCAGGACAAGAAGGAGAGGTGCCTGTGTGTGGTGAGGGCAGTAGCAATGGGGAGGAGGGATGGTTGTGCCTTGGACTAGAAAAAGGAAGGGAAGGTAAATGAATCAGGCAAGACTTCAGAGTTTCAGCTAAAGCTTTTTTTGAGAGAGAATCTTCAGCTTTCTCTTTTTGACTGGTACCATTTTTTGTTTCCTCCTGTCAACTGCTTCCTGGGTCTTAGGATCCTAGAAATATGGAGGATGTCGGGAGAGATAGGGAAGGATAAGACCAAAGTCCTGTTTTGTTTTGTTTTTTTCACTTTTTAGCTGTCAACCTTCCCCAGTAAAAATTGTGCAAGTTTTCATGGAAAACACTGCACTGGGAGTTTGGTGATGGCTATTAGTCCTGGCTGTCACTTTGTAACTACGGATGACATTAGGGGCTGCTGATCCCATCCTCCTTTCTGTAAAATTAGGGTACCTTAAGAAACAGAGGGTCCCCCTAGATCTATTCTAAAGTCTTCTGGCACTTTGTGTTCTAAGGCCCCACCCACCTCGACATTCCATGTTCTCTGAGGTCTTTCTCAGCTTTTACATTCCCTGTTCTCACTCAGGTCCCTCCCAGCTCTGACATTTTATATTCCAAGGGCCCTCCCAGTTCTAACATTTTATGATCTGAGGTCCCTCCCATCCCTTCATAGTCTATGGTTTTGTTCTTGGCCTAAGCCAAGGTTTCCCTTGGGATCTGGCCGCTTGGCTGGTTCTTCTGGGACGGGAGATTAAAGTTGTGGCTTGTGGATTTGTAACAGGAAGGAGCCCTCTACCTCTCTGTTCCCCAGAATCACTGACTCCTCCCTCCCCGTTTTGTTTCTCCAGGGACTGGCCATGTCACCCTTTGGAAGCCTCTTCCCCTACCCTTACACGTACATGGCAGCAGCTGCGGCCGCCTCCACCGCGGCGGCTGCTTCCAGCTCGGTCCATCGGCACCCTTTCCTGAACGCAGTAAGACCCAGACTTCGCTACAGCCCCTACTCCATCCCTATGCCCCTTCCTGACAACAGCGGCCTGCTCGCGCCGGGTCTCCCTTCAATGGCTGCGGCAGCCGCAGCTGCGGCGGCGGCGACGTCGGGCAGCGTGTTGGAGAGCAAAGCGGCCAACCTAGCCTCCAGCCCGGCCTCCGTAGCTTTGGACTCGGCCTCTGAACTCAATAGCCGATCTTCTACCATATCCTCTGGTTCCGTGTCTTTGTCCCCAAAACTCTGCCCTGAGAAGGAGCCCTCCACCAGCGAACTGCAGAGCATCCAGCGTCTAGTGAGCGGCCTGGAGTCGAAGCAAGACAGATGTCGCAGTGGATCCCCTTAACGGCCTGCACCTCGATCCCAGAGTTCCAAGCAAGGGGACCCTTTCGGGTGGGAGGGATGGGCGCAGCAGTGTATGGGGAGTGAGGACGACCCCATCCTGAATTCTTGTGTCTCATTCCAAATGATTCTCTCGCAGTGCACTTTGTAAACTATGGTGAATTCCCTCAGATGGCCCCTCTGGAAAGGGCTGGACTGGGGGCTCAGCTGAGGCTGAGGCTTGAAAGGGGTGGGAGTGGGAGGGAGAAGGGTTTAATGGAGGAAAAGACCTAAAAGCTGCTATGTTTCAGAACCATGCTCTCATGGAAAGGTCATGTTTGTCCCCTAGAAAGCAGAGATGGGCCAAGTTCATCTCCAGAGGCGTTTCCCCCCACCCCCACTCAGTGTGTAAAATAGACTAAATGAAATAAAAATGAATGGAAATGAATAAGGAAAGAAAAGTGATTTTTTAAAAAGAGTATAAAGTGACTTGCATATCAGTTCTTCAAAATGAAATTGAATGCAGAACTTTTTGGGGTGGGATGAAGATATACCTGTAGCCCTTTGTTAGCCTGTATTAATGAAATCTGTGTCTTTTTAATATTATTGTGATGTCTTAAGAGCCCCCATAGGGCCCTTGCATGCTCCACAGTAGTCTATTTTTCTGTTTTATTTTTCTGAATGTTTATTTCCCAGGGAGAAAAAAAGAATGACCCTTCTTTCCCCCTCCCATCCCATAACTGCAAGAGCCCCCTAATATTAATAATTTTAAAAGAGGCAGATAAATAAGTGGGAGGGGAATTGAATTTATTTTATCAAAGTTTGGTTGCTAGTTGTCTCCCTTGATTTCCTTTTCTCTTTACTGTATATGCAATAACAAAGTTATTAAAAAATAGTTAAAAAAAAAAGAAGTGGACGCTATTAGACAAAGTATTTATGTAATTATTTGGTAACTTGTAAATAAGTGGAATATGAATACTCAAAATTAAACTTTAATTTATTGACACTGTACAGATCTCTGTAAATAAGGCAGCAGCTGTCCCGTTTAGTTCTCCATTTCATTTCAAGGTCAGACTTGGAAAACAAGGAAACATACAGCTCTGGGCTGGTTTCCCCTTTCCCCCCAACTATTTCTTTTTCCTTTTTTTTTTTTTTTTTTTTTTACAAGTACTTCCTAAATAACCAAGTTAATAAAAAATCCTAAATTAATGGGAAGAGTGCTACTTCAGGTCCTTTATTGATTGAGTCAACCGAAGGGGGTGGAGATTGAGGTGGGGAGGGGAAAAGGGGGAAAGCATAATCTTGTGGTTTGGATTTCTCTTTCTGAATTTGCCCATTCTTTTTGTGTCCAAATGAAATGGGTTTAACTACTGGTGTTATAGATTATTTCTCAGTTGGTGCCTAGAGATAATAGCTAATCCAAGTTTGAAAGTCAGGTGTTTTCAAGAAAAAAAAAGCCCACCAAACTCTTAAAAAAAAAAAGTAAAACCCATGAAGGTATATTTTGTGTTATAGAATCGTTAATGAGTTCTTGGTTTTCTGTATTTTTTTTCCTTTTAAAACGTCACTGAAATTTCAATAAATTTTTATTGAAATGTCTCCTAGACTTGTCGAATGCTTTTCTTGTTGGGATCTTCAAGGGAGCACAAGAAAATGAATTCGACCCCTCCCCCACCTCCTTAAATAATTAAGTCGCCTCCTTTCCCCCCATGGAACTGAGACGTTCAGGAGAACCGTCAATCAAGTTTCACCGGAGCGCCCAAATACTTTTTTTGCTCCAGAAAAATAAAGCCGAGGAAGCTCCATAAAGAACTGGATCAAGCATTTTCCTTGAGATGAGAGGGGACGGAACAGACAGGGAGGGAGGGAAGAGAAGGGTTTGGATTGCCTAGCCCCTTTTGATTTTGCATTCAATGGCAAAAAAAAAAAAAAAAAAAAAAAAGGATGATCGGGCATGAGTATGGCTCACTCAGACCTACATCTGTCATAAATTACCGAGCCAAGGGGAAGAAAGTGGAAGTCTCCAAAACGAAACTTTAGAGACGCCTTTGCCCTCTCCTGTGTATTCTCCCTACTCCAAATTTCCCTAGCACTACTCGTCCTCTCCCCCTTTTCCAATTAAAAGTGACCCAGGGATGCGAATTAAAACACATTGTCGCCTGCCCTTTCCAGGTAAACTCTACGATTGGTAGGCTGTTCTCCTTTCCCAAGTTTTAGCGGCTTCCCAGGACAGAGGAAGGAGGGGACCGGGACAGACGGTTCCCAGAGTTTCACGTGTAGCCGTCTGGGCCTGTCTCGAAGGATGCTCCCAGTCGAGTTTCCACTCCTTTCAGAACACGGATTGGAAGAATGAACTGGCGGCGAGGAGAGTCTCCCCGCAGCTGGCACCGGGCCCTAACCTAAGTCGCCTCGCCCTGGGCCCACGGCAGGAAGTTGCGACTCCCAGGTAGTGCCAGCTTCCAAACCTGGGGAAAGCCACGAAAGTGGTCCCATGGCTGTAGCTCGGTAGGGGGCTTGCAAAACTACTTTCTAGTGCTTCTCTCATTCACATCCAACCTCATTAAGGAAGCAAGACTTCTTAGGAACCAGAGGCGCAGAGAGAAGGCTTGTCCATGGTCACCTGTCCAAAACTGCAGTGAAAC
>JAJPUD010017896.1:0-12874 GCA_023553655.1 Myrmecobius fasciatus
ATCATTTTTCCCACTGAAATCCACTCTAGAAAGTGCATCTGAAGGGCCGAGAGGGGGAAGGGAGTGGATGGAATCTCCCATGCAGACCCCAGCCACAACAACAAAAGATCCTATGATCTTTCCAATCCCATAAGGTTATATAGATCCAGAGCCAAGTATCTAATGAGGTCCCATAACTTCAAAGTCATCATTTTCCCCACTGAAATCCACTCTAGAAAGTGCATCTGGAGAGACTAAGAAGAGAAAGGGAGTGGTTGGAATCTCCCATGCAGACTCCACCCTCAATAACAACAACCAAAGATTCTATCATCTTTCTGCTCAGGTAGAGTTATAGATCCAGAGCCAAGTATCTCATGCAGGTCCCATAACTTCAAGGTCATCATTTTTCCCACTGAAATCCACTCTAGAAAGTGCATCTCAAGAGGCTAAAAGGGGGAAGGGAGTGGATGGAATCTCCCATGCAGACCCCAGCCAACAACAACAAAAGATTCTCTGATCTTTTTGTTCAGATGGAATTATAGATCCAGAGCCAAGTATCTAATGCAGGTCCCATAACTTCAAGGTCATCATTTTCCCACTGAAATCCACTCTAGAAAGTGCATGTGAAGAGGCTAAAAAGGGGAAGGGGGTGGATGGAATCCCTACCCCCAATAACAACAACCAAAGATTCTCTGATCTTTCCACTCAGGTAGAGTTATAAACACTAGATTGTTATAGTTATTGCCCATTTTGTCCTGTGATCCTATCCTATTCCACTGATCGACTACTCTATTTCTTAGGCAGTAGCAAATGCTTTTGATGATTGCCGCTTTATAATACAGTTTTAGATCTGGCACATCTAGGCCATCTTCATCAGCATTTTTTTTTTCATTAATTCCCTTGAAATTCTTGACCTTTTGTTCTTCTAGATGAACTTTGCTACTATTTTTTCTAGATCTGTAAAATAATTTCTTGGGAGTTTCATTGGTATGGCATTAAATAAGTAGACTAATTTAAGTAGTATTGTCATTTTTATTATATTCCCTCGGGCTACCCATGCTACTCAGGTAGTTATAGATCCAGAGCCAAGTATCTTAATACAGGTCCCATAACTTCAAGATCATCATTTTTCCACTGAAATCCACCCTAGAAAGTGCATCTGAAGAGGCTGAGAGGGGGAAGGGAGTGGATGGAATCTCCCATGCAGACTCCACCCTCAATAACAACAACCAAAGATTCTATCATCTTTCTGCTCAGGTAGAGTTATAGATCCAGAGCCAAGTCCCATGCTTCAGGTCCCATAACTGCAAGGTCATCATTTTCCCAGTGAACTCCACTATAGAAAGTTGGGTTTTGAGATACTTGAAACAACCTTCTAAAAATAAGTTTAAAATATCTATTTATCCAGCCTTCTAGCTCCCACCGCACCCCATTCACTACTATGATAAGATTTGTATGAGAGCTTGCATGCAATAGTTGTTTGTCCTTCGTTCTGAAAGGTGGCCATGACATCAGTGAGATGATACCACAACATGCAACTGAATTGGATTCAAGTGAGGGAGAGCTGTGTAAGGTCACCTGAGTCACTCTTTCCTCCTGGGCCATCTGAATCCAGGAGTGGGACATTGATTGGGGCGACTGGGGATGGCCATGGATACAGTAGGAGGTTTCAGTTTGGCTGAGGCAATGGCAATCAGTGATTAAAGCTGTAAGAAATGAGGCAGAGAATGGCTTCTTTTACCTAGTCAAAAAAAAAAAAAAATAACAATGTTTGTCTGGCAAGGGAAGACCCTGGGTTTTTGGCCAAAACAAAAAGAGGGTAAAAAAAAGGGGGGGGGGTGCAGTGAATGGAGTCACTGAAAACTTGGATTGGAAACCTATGGTAAACACAGTCATAGATAAGTCAATTAAACTCTTTGAGCCTGTTTCTTCATCTGTAAAATTAAAGGGTTGGACTTGTTATTGAGTCACTTTTCAATCAGGGGGTACTTCTTGAGACCCCTTTTGGGGTTTTCTTGGTAGATATTGGAGTGGTTTGTCATTCTTTTTCCAGCTCATTCTACTGAAGGGAACTAGAGCAAATAGGTTTAAGTGGCTTGCTCAGGATCACACAACTAGTAAGTGTCTGAGGCCAGATTTGAACTCGAAAAGACTTCAAACTCAGCACTCTAATGCTCCATGTGGCTTGAGTCCTGGACTACATGACCCCAAAAGCTTTAAATGTATAAGCCTATGTTCTAAAGGATAAGATCAGTATCAAACCATTACTTCAACTGATCCCAACCATTTGTTGTTATTTATCTACTTACCTAGATACTTGGGTCCTTTCCATCCACTTATCTCCCTGTGACCACTTATAGGGCAAATGCCTTAGATACAACCAGAAACCGATCAGAAGGTGCCATAGATTTTATACCCCCCCCCAAGTGTTATGTTGACATCTGTAGTCACTGTACTTGTCAACTTCAGCTGGCAGACAGGGCGGTTTACCATGCATGCATGCATACTGAAATAGGGCATATAACACACCATTCTTTATAGTATGAAATGTTATCTCTGGATAATCTGGACAAGTGCCTATGTACACACATACACACACATTACATACATTATTGGAAGGGTTATTTTACTGCAAGAGTAAAAATGCTGAAAGAAAGGATCAGCATATTCTCCAGATAACTGATAATTTATAATAAATTATCCTTATTGTTATGGAGATGGGAGGGGGGAAGAGGGACAGCACTCAGTGACAAACTTCATAAAAGCCATGCTGACTAGATTGTCACTGACATGGGGTGTGGTTCTTACAGATTTTTTTGTTCCTATTTGAACCACACAGTGCCTGTGTCTCCCAAATGGATACTGTATGCCTACACAAGGAAAGATGTAATGGATGAATGTGGAATGGTATAGTGACCAGAAGGGTAGTTTTGGAATCAGGAAGACATAGGATTCAAATTTTGCTTCTCATATATACTGGCTGTGACTCTGCTTAAATCACTTGATCTCTCAGTGCCCCAGGCCTCTAAGACTATAAATTGCCTTCTGGTAGGCATAGGTGGAAGGTATTTCCTGATTTCATCAGGAAGGAAACACAAGTCCAGAGTCTCCCACATACACTCCTGAAATGTAGGTACATTCTCTATGCATGAAGAGGAGGGCAGGGTAAAAGTAGAGAGAAAAAAGAAGATGGAAGAGACAGAAAGACACAAAGACAAAAAGAGAAAGATGGAGAGGAAAGGAGAGGAGGAGAAAGGAGAGAAGAGAAGCTCCTTTAGACTAGGAATTATTTCATTATTTTTCTTTGCAGCCATATTATCTGTGCCTCGTACACAGTTGGTGTGTGATAAATGCTTGTCAGTTGAGTGATAGCACATCAATTTCTAGGCATTCTACCCTTGAAAAAATTTTCACCTAAGGCAATGGGACAGTGGCATTTTTGAAAGTTCCCATTTGGTTCCCTCCCTGAATTAAAGATTTTTGTCAGTCTGGAAAATATGACTGGGTAGCTAGACTTGATGGCCATGGTCTATCAATGTCATCCAGGGATAACAAGCTCAGTGAGCTTCTTACTCCTCTGTCAGCCCTTCCCCCACTGTCCTAACCCTTTGTCCTTGAGATCTTTAATTTAATTTTCAGTTCCCTTCACCTGCCATGGAAAAGATTCAGAGTACCTCAACTCCCCCTCCTCCCCCCAATTCCTCCCTTTTTCTGGGTTTTAGCATTTTAGTACACAAATAGGAAAAAATGAAATACAGAAGTGAGTTCAGGTTATTCATGACACTCATGAATACACAGACCTAATACTCATTGCACAGACCTAAAAGTGAGTATAACATCATAATTTACCTTGTCTAATAAAAAAAAAAAATATCCCATGCCTCCCCTATTTTCTCTTTTCTCAAAAGAATTGTAGCTTTAGTAAAGAGGTTTTGGAGGAGGGGCAGGGACTGACACATTATTTACACCTGCAATGTTGGGATGACTATATTTTGCCCCAGTTGACTCAATTGTAAATCTTTTCCTTATGGCCCCAAGTCCTGCTCATCTGGGTTTAATAAGTCTCCCTTGCACCCCTGCTGCACCAGTTGGAGGAGAGGCCCTAACCTGCCTGGAGTACTGAAGCTGGGCTGAGCAGTCTATGGGTAATTACTAGAGGCACGCTAATGGGCTGCCCATGCGCCAGGTACCCAAAAGGGGAAACTACTTCCATCAGACATTTCTAAAAATAATTTCCTTCAACTAGACCCCAAAGGGGCAAATAAAACCCCTTTCTGACTCTACCATAAGAAAAGAAGTTAGAAACCAAGGGAGAAGATGGCTTGGTCTTGGTCAAAATCTCTCTCCCCACCTTGTTTTTTCTGTCTCTTTACTGGGTACCTCTCAGTCTCCCCTTCCCAGGGAGCTTATGTTCCTCTTCACTTGATTATGGGAAGCTGCCTTATTTGCAGAATTTACTGGAAACTCTCTCTCTTTCTCTTTTTTCTTTTTTTCTCTCTCCTTTCTATTTCTTCTCTCTTCTTTTTCTTCTCTTTCTCTCTCTCTTCTTTCTTTTTCTTCTCTCTTTATCTTTCTAATTTTTCTTTTCTCTCAAATTCTCCCTCTCCTTTCTTTTTCTTTTGTCTCCCTCTCCCTTTCCTTTCTCTCCCCTTTTCTCCCTTTTCCTCTCCCTCTCTTCTCTTTCTCTCTCCTTCTTTCCCTCCTCCCCCAAGTAGCCAAGTCTCCCTTTGACATTGTCTGCCCTGAGAGTCACTGTTTGCCTCCCATGTCTCCATCTGTCTGTTTATCACTGTTTATCTGTGCCCCTCTCTGAGTCTCAGTGGATGTCTGATTGTTAGGCTCTGTGAGCCTCTCTTGGTCTGTGCCTCTTTGTTTCTCAGCTGTCTCTTTGTCCCTCCATCTCTCTATCTTCTTCATCAGTTGTTTCCCCCTGCATGTCTCTCTTTGATTCTGTCTTACTCTCAGACCTTCTGTCATGTCTTCCTTCTGTGGGTCCTGATTTCTGTGGTGTGTGTGTCTGTGTCTCTGTGTTTATCTGTTTCTCCCTTTGGTATTAATTTCTCTAAAATTACAATAGGGAGTTGTAACAGCCCTTTAACAATCTTTTGGGTTTGCTCACTCTCACAGTACTTTACAATTAACGGGGAAAGAGGCAGAAAGATTTCTTTACTTCCTGCTCTGAAGAGAACCTGACGATATTATGGCTACCTGGTTCTTACTCCTAAAGAAATTAATCATATGCAAACTGAGGTTAGAATGACATCTCTCATCAGACTGACATCTCCTCTATTCCCAGAAGAAATAACGATTGGTAGAATTCCCAAATGAAATGTGCTATTAGTGTTATTAACAAAACTCAGTAAGTTTCCAATATAATCCCGGGATAAGACTAGGAAACTGGACAAGGAAATATACTTTAATAATCCATTGGGGAATGCAGGACTGAATGGGTACTAGGGGTAGTGTGTGGGGAGGTAGGGCTGGTCCAACTTTGGGACCACATCAGTAGGCAAAGAGTTAGTTTCACTAAGTAGAATTGCTTGGCTAATTTTCCCCTTGAATTTACAGACAAACCAGGCAGAGGGGTCTCAGAGCCCAAGCCCATTTCTCTAGTTTCATTCATGGTCTGGGCTGGACCCAGACTCAGCTAGTTTTGACACTTGTTGGATGGGGATAGATCTAAGCTGAGAGTCTTGTAAATCTCCCTTCCCTTCCAATTTCTCCCATGGTGTCCTCAGGGGAAGGGAGCTTGAATCCTGCCACAATTCCTTCTTCAGTGTCCTCCCTCCCATAATTAAGATTAGCTAGAAGTAGTTTTTTTGTTTTGTTTTGTTTTGTTTTTTCAGGAATCCCCCAAAAGGCCTAGATATCCCCAAGAAAGCTAAATACACCATTCTTCAGTAAGAAATCTAAAAACTTCCCCATCCATTCATAGATTTTTATTTTTTTGAAGCACTGCTTTAAAAAAAAAAATCCTCTCAGTTTTCTTTCAAACCTTTGCTTTTGGATCATCTTTTGATAAAATACATTATTTCTCTCATCTCCTCTAATCCTATTTTTCCCTGGCCCCTTGGACAAAACTAAGACTGAAAAGGGGAAGGATTCTGTAGCTGATATTTTTCTCTTTTCCCAAGCATCCCAGGGTTAAACATTTCCAAATGCAACTAGCAAATGGGGCATAGATACAACATAGATACGACACATTCTGGATTAGGAGTGGGGTGTGGGTTGATACTGCTGCTTGGAGGGATTGGTTCACAGGAGTCAATCAAAAACTCAGTGATTAAGGTCGTTTCCCTTGTCTAGAGATTTGGTGTCTTTCCTTCGATGAGAAGGCTGGGTTTACCCAGTCAAAATTACCCAGAAATTCAAAGCAAATTCTCCCTATCTTGCCCAACTCATCAACTCCGGATAATGGCCATTGTGCCTGTGAAATCCCAGGCAGAACCTTGGCCCTGTATGACCATCCATTGAGTTGGAGAGTGAATTGAAATGAAGTTTTTTGGTTTCAGGAAGAGTGAGGATGGAAAGAAAGCAAGAAAGTGTGTGTGTGTGTGTGTGTGTGTGTGTGTGTGTGTGTGTAAGGGGGGTGGAAATTTAAATCGATGGCTCAGAAAGACATAGGAACACTTAGCAGAGGAATTGAGGCTGGAGCTAAGCGACAGACTCTTATGGATCTAATCACTGAGACTCAGACAGTGGGAGGGGGGTGGTCTGAGGAAAGTCGGGAGGTGGGGGGTGGGCAGTGGTGGAAAGACAGAGACAGAATTGAGAAGTCAAGGAGAAACCAGAGACAGATTTTGAGACATAGGGAGAGACTGAGAGAGACAAAGCAGATAATAACACAATGGATGACTTAGAAAATACTGAATATAGATCAAAAGAAGGTTGTGCTTTCCCTGGGGTGAGAAAGAGAAAGTTTCAATTTTGAAAACAGCAAGAAAATTGGGAGCCTTTTAGAATCCCTAGTTTCTCTCTAGACTCATGTTAAGCACCACTTCCTTCGTGAACCTTTCCTGATATTCCCCTGAACCCCTTCTCCACTTTGTATTTATAGTTTCCTTTTTGTATACACCTATTTGTGTGTGTGTGTGTGTGTGTGTGTGTGTGTGTGTGTGTGTGTGTGCTCTTTCTACCTCATGGTGTATGAGATCCTTGAATTCCACTTGCTTCATTTTTCTTTTTGTAGACTTAGTTCCTAGACAATGTTGGGCAATTAATAGATGGATGTTGATTGATTGATTGATCTGCCTTGCCCACTCCAATTAGACAACCGAAGTGCCTCTCTTTCATTTAATATGGGGCAGACAACAGAGCACCCTTTATTTTTGCCATCTCCTTCCTTTCTCTCTCTTGTTCTTTCCTCTTGCTCCTACCCTGAAAACTTTCTAGTCAAGAATTCTGAGTTTGAACCCAGGTTCTGCCTCTCAAAGCTGTGTGACTTTGGGGAAAAAAAATATTTTATTTCTGAGCCTCAATTTGTTAAAGTATTAAATGGAAGTAATACACTCCCTACATCACAGATCTGTTACCATGAAAACAGCATTGTAAACCTGAAGCTATTACCTTTAGCCTGATTTAGTCTACTTTAATGAAACATCAAGAAATGACATTGACAAATCCAGACACTGACAGAATTGGAAGGACTGAGACAAGAAGGAAATAGAAAAGGGGAACCCCAACTTCTGCCCTCACTGTCCTTCCTCATTTTTCTCCTGCTCCTCAGTACAAAGCAGCCAGTCTTTTTAATTGAAACCCAGGAAGAAAAACAGAAATAGATAGTATGCTCAAATTGAGAAAACGTGTCCAGAGCTCCATGAGAATGGTTAGTTCACCAGAACTGAGGAAGCCTGTCTCTCTCTTGCCTGTCATTTATCTATTGACAACAGCCCCTGACCAATTCACCATACCTTCTCCTTTCCACATTTTTGTCAATCCCTCCCAGAGAGAAGGTCCCCGAAATTCTCGGGAATGCTTGCCTATTTTGTTCTTTCCTCCCTGTCTTTCTGTTTCTGTCTTTTTTTCCTTTTCTCATTTTGATTATTGTAATTAAAAATAAGAAATTGGGAGCATAACATGACTCTATTTCCTTCCACAATTCCGGACACCTATAACCATTTGTTGAAAGGAAAACTGCTTTTCTCCAATTCTGCTTTTGCCTCTCTCACCTTTTGTCTACGGGGACTGGAAACCGACATGTGGGGTTAGATGGATGCCCCACCTCGCAGGGGTCCAACAAACTTGGCGCCCGATCCAACCATTGAAATAAGCTGTCTGGTGGAGGAGGCTCCTGATTAGGACACCTACGCTGGGTGACTTCCTTTCCAAAGGGGTTCCAGGATTACCTCTAGGACGTCAGGCTGCTCCTTAACCCCTGTCTCTAATTCCCACACCCCCCTCCCAGCTTCATCCTGTCTTTCTCAACAAGATTAGAGTCCAAATCTTGGGTGAAATCTCCCCCAAAAGGGCGTCAACCTTCGTTCTAGGCAAAATCAGTGCTGAAAAGAGAGGAAGGTATTTTAATTTGTTTTGAAAGGAAGTATTTTCTGGTCATATCTGATTGGTGAGAAATTTAGCCTTTTGCCACTCACTTTTGCTTAATTCAATCTAAGAAGATTATACATACGTGTTAATAGATCTTATGATAGATATTAAAAATAAACATGTCATAAGGCATATTTATTTCACAAGTCATCATGTAATATATATTACAATACTATTTTATATAGAGATATAATACAGTATATACATATATTACAGCATAGTACAATAATATTTATGTATGTTTTCATATACATACATTTCAGCTTATTAGGCTATATTATCTTCTTTTTTTTTAAAGACGATTGCAATATCTGCAGAAAGGGAACACTCAAAATATACGCCTCCATACAAGTAGGAAACCACATTTAGTCCCTCTTCCAGAGGTAGAGAAAAAGACAAATCCCTCACAGATGTTTAAAACTACAGCGCCCCCCAACCCCCTTTTCCTATCTCCTTCAACTTAATCTAAATCATTATCTTCTTATAAATTTGTCGGCTCTGAGGTAGAGGCTTTAGACAAAAGAAAAATGAGAATAAGAATAATAAAGGTGACATTTTTTCATTTCACTCTTGCCAAAAATTTATTTACATTAAAAGGAGGCGTGATAAACGGGATTCTGTGTATGAACTACGATGCTTTGGGAACAGAGAATCCAGTGGCGCCAAAGCAAGTCTTTATGACAGAAATATTGGGCCCCCAGCTAGACAACTTTGACAGTCTGCATACACACATACACACATGAATTCAAATTATTGCATTAAATTTTCCTGATCAATAATTCAGAGACCTGTCAAAGAACATGTGAATGAAAGTTCTTGTAAAAGCAGCAGTCTGGCTGGTTCCAAGGCATGAAGGGAACCTAGAGAAAGCTTGCTGACTTAGGGCTTGAGAGCCAGCAGTAACTCTGAAGGATCTGATAGCCTTAATCGGGTCTATTTCCTTTTGACCCCTAAACCAGTTCCCAAGATTTGAGATCTGCTTTAGCCAGGGAACTTTCAAAAAACTGAGAAATGTGGTCCTCATGGATTGGCCAAACCTAAGGTGCAAAAGGTAAAAATATGGATAAAAACACAGAGGCTCCTCGCCGCGGGTAACCAGAAAATAAGAGAGAGGTATAAATGTAAGATCCCCAAGGAAATGAAGATGAGGAAACAGGAAGGTTGTCCAAATCCTCGAGTGCTAATAATCCCCAAAGAGGGAGAAACGAGGCATTCTGTTCTGTTGTTTATTAAAAAAAGAAAAAAGAAAAAAAAAAGAAAAAAGAAAGAGAGAAAAGAAAGAAAGAAAGAAAAAGAAAAGAGGAGAAAGGGAGCGGGGGCAGGGGGTAGTACAAAAAGAGAAAGGAAGGGAAGGGAAAAGAAAAAAAAAAAAAAGATGAGAAAAAACTAACGAACACGATCAAATTATGTGCCTATCTTTACTGACACTTCAGCCATGTAGAAGAGAGATGTTTGATCAAAGCAAAACTGATCCTTTTCTTGCCCAAAAGAGGAGCTTCAGAGAGCCGGTGAGTGTAAAGTCAGTGTTAGAAGGCTGGAGAAGCGAGCAAATGCACTCTTTGGCTCTCAGGGTTCCGCTCAGTCTCCTGATCTGAACAGTGGTGATTCTGGGGATTCAGTCTGAGACAATTGTAAGGGACAAACCGCTCCGCAAAGAGTGGAACCGAAATGCGAGCGGGTCCTCATGGAAGAACAAGAGAAGATAAAAGTCAATTGCGCCCCCCCGACTCCGCCCCTATGGCGTCCCCCTTCCCCTCATTGCATCCCCTTATGTTTACAAGCCAAAATGCCCATCACGAGAGCCGAAGCTCACCCAGGAATAGAACAAGAGTAGGGGTGCGACTGTGGTCTTTCTCCTGGTCGATTTCAACTGCCTGTCAATTTCAGAAGCAGCTAGGCCAGAAGGTGAGGAAGGGGAGGGAGTCAAGAGTTGGTGGAGAGGTCGGGGGTTGGTTCAGACAAGAGGCAATCTCTAAATAATCCAAGCTGCAGGCTGGACTGCCTGTTACCCCCCCCCCCCCCCCCAGTAAAAGTTTATATAGTCCGAAGGTATTGACTAAGTCCTGGGAAACCTACTTAATTAGAGTCCAAGACCCTGCCGGGGAAACAAGGATGCCTTGTGTCAACACAGCTCCCTTGTAGTGACACCTTGGGCTCAATTGAACCGCTCAGGCAAATGAGGGTGAAAGTTTAAGTAGGAATAAGAGCGCAATAGTCCACAGCCAGACCTCACACGTGCTAAAGAGAATATTTACAGCAAACTTGCCAAAGTAAACGAGCCCGCCCACCCCACCACCACCTCCCCTTAATTTTTTTTTTTTTTTCAGATAAACACGCTTAGACCACAAAAGAGTCGGCCTGTCTCTTTTAAAGCTAGAGGCGGGCATAGCTGCCGAGAAAGAGATTTTGAACCGCATTCAGGCTCCCAGAAAAGGCAACCTCCTAGAAGATGAGGCCCACACATCTGTACACATCTGTCCACTTAATCCCAGGGACAGCGGTCTTACTTGTGCTTTGCAGTGCTTCCCGTAACCCTGCGCGCACAATACGCGTTTGCCCTCAACTCCAAACCCTCGAGGCTTATTCGGGGGAAACGGGAACCAGGGCCTAGCCCAGAACTTAACGTTGGAAAAAAAACAAAAAACAAAAAACTGCCCCCACTCTCCTCCCTCCAAAAAAGTTTATTTGATTGCAAGTACTTTAAACGGCTGCAACCAGAGCGGAGTGAGTCTGGGCCCTGGGGACACCAGGGTCTGGGGGAATTCACTTTATCTGTTCCCATTTCCTCTGGGGAATCAAATCTCATCTCCTCCCTGGTGACAGCGCTCACTGCTCAGCCTTCGGAAGAGCAAAAGCTCTTGCTTTAGAGTTCCAGTTTTACTTTAGAAGAAAGAGTGGGGGTGGGGGTGGGGGCTGGAGACTGGAAAAAGGCTGGGAGAAAGAGAAAAAGTAAAGAAAGGAAGAAGAGGGCGACGAGGGGTGAGGAAGGAGAGAGCCTGCAGCGGAGAGGGAGCGGGCCCAAGTTCTCCCCCGAAGCCAGGCAGTCAGCCTTAGCCGAGAGGGGGAGTGGAGTGACGCTCGGGTCTTAGCTCCTTCCAGCGCGGCTTCCCGGTGCACTAGGAGCAGCTGGGAGCTGCTGGCCAATGTTTAACTCGGGGCCCCGGCGTGGTGGCCACCGGTTCCTCTTTGTTTGCTCGCAAATTAATCATCCCTTGCGCAGTCGGCGCCAGGCTGGATTTATCACACTCAGGGAGGGGGGCTAGGCGGCCGGGGAGAGACAAAGGGAGTTCGCACCTTCCAGCTTTTGATCTCCGATTAGTGCGGCCTCCCAGTATAATACGAGTCTCCAGGGGCCCAGTCTGGGAGGTCAGTCGTAATTGGCGGAAGTTTGTAGGCCATTAGCAAGACGGCGACATTTTAAAAATCATAATCCGCAAACTTTCCCCCCTCCTTTAGTGCCAGGAGGGGCTGCAGGAGTGGGGAAAGGAAGGACCCTGGGGACTAGAACAAGCCCAGATTCTGAGCCTGAAGGGAGGAGATAATGGTTAGAAACAGATCTGGTCATTACTGTTTTTAGGGAGAGAGCCCTAAACTATCTATTCACCAGAAACTCCGCAGCTCTCAGCTATCCTAGGGAAATGTACCAATTCGCGCCCCTCCCCCACTCCCCATACCCCGCAATCCCTGGCAATGAACTGAAGGCCCAGGGATCTGGTTGTAGAACGAGTCTCTACCTCGGTTGGGAAGCTGGGGGGGCAGTGACGGTGGAGAGAGCAAGAGTGGGAGAGAGAGCCAGCTTGCGGTCGTCAAGTTCGTTTCCAGTCGATCTCTGTGGCCGGCCCGGGGCAGGGGGGTAGAGGAGAAAAGGATCGCGTGCACTTGGGGGATGCACTTGAAAGAGGGTAAGAATAACCGAGCAAAGCCGGGCTTGGAAATAGACCAGGAGAGAGTCAGGAAGAGCCAGGTCCTCTGTAGAAGAGGTCACAAACAGTCGTGGCCCACCTAAAAACATCTCGAAGCCGGCCTCAAATAGTAACTTTCATTACAAGGGCTGGTAACAGATGGGGAAAGGCGGAGATCCTAGAACCCCGAAGTTACACACCACCTAGCTGCCCTTTCTGGAGCTCCCGAACGCAGTCTTAACCAGTGTCTTGAGACACAAGGACAGGTCAGAGCTGCTACAAATACTCCAAGTTTCCAGGGTTTTTTTGTTTGTTTGTTTTGTTTTTTTTTTCCCCTTCTCTAAACCCTATACTCACACACGCGCGCGCACACAGAGAGCAAACGAGAGAGAGAGAGAGAGAGAGAAGAGAGGAGAGAGAGAGAGAGAGAGAGAGAGAGAGAGAGAGAG
>JAJPUD010017896.1:12974-30087 GCA_023553655.1 Myrmecobius fasciatus
GAGAGAGAGAGAGAGAGAGAGAGAGAGAGAGAGAGAGAGATGGGCCTAGGTTTAGTGGAGGAGACATTGACGACCACAGGGAATTCTCAGCGCTGGCGCCAAGCTCTCTTAGCCATGTGCGTCAAAAAGACACTGGTTAAAAAAAAAAAAAAAAAAAAAATCGCCTCAGATGTTCCGCTCCTATCTCCGCGCATTTAGCCCACAATGGAATTGCATTTTCTTCCGCTGCTGGAGAAGTAGTGTCTTCCCTTCCCCCCTCCTTAAGGAAAGGGGGTGTCTACGGTATAGAAAGCCTAAGAGTAGATTGCTTGCTTCCGCCTTGGATCCCTTCAGCTTTCTTGCCCTTTCCTAGTCAGGGCCAGACCCAGCCCTTCCATTCAGCCTCCCCCAATAAATCAGTACATCTCACTCTCCTCGTCACCTTCCCTTTTCCTAAAGCAGGCAAAAAGCACTTAATTCCACAAAAGTTCATTTAAAGCCTTCTAGGAAGCAGGGGGTGTGAGAATGTATTGAAAATGAAGGTTTTTCTTTTCTTTACGTTTTTTAATTCTAGGCCTCTTGTCTCCCTCCTTCCCCCCCCCCCAACCTTCTGACCTGTTAGTTTCACAACCCCACCCCCCAGCTTTTTCACTCAGGACTCTACTTTCCCTCCCCTCCCGGACCAGAGCCCGAGGGCCGAGGAGAGTTCGGTGACCCTGTGTTGGTCAGGAGGCGCTCAAAGAGGCGGGAGAGGGGAGTAAACAGTAACCCATTCGGCGCCAGGCTAGATAATTCCATCACATTCCCTTAACCCCTACTCCCATCCCCCTAGGGCCCGAGGCCAGCACCTTACCTGGAGTAAAGCCGGATTCCCGGGAACCGGTCACCTCTGACTCTGGGGCAGGGGCGTTTCACTGTTTGCTTTACAAATTCGCCCCTGATTTTCTGGCCTGATAAATCCCAGGTGAAGAAAGACCATGGGGCCGAGCAGATAACGAGAGTGATTCTTGGATTAGATATCCCCAGCCTGCTCACCTCTCCCTCCACCCCCTCCACACATCCCACCTCAGCTTGCAGGCTCAGGCCCTTGCCAATGGGGACCCAGGGGACCAAGTAGAGGTACAAGGGATAAAGATGACTGGTCGGCAAGGTGGAACTCTCCAGATCCTGGCCACTTTCACCTATCTGGAGATTTTTTTTCCTCTGCCCCCATTCTGTCCTGAATCCCTGCTTGCTCTCCTTTGGGGAGTGGAGTGACTACTGAGGGCAGGAAAGTCCATACACACTCACAGACAGTACCCACTAACTCTCCATCCGCTTGCTTTGAGAAAAAGCAGAATTAGGCTCTCTTCCTACCCCAGGCAGGGGAGTATATAGAGTGTATAAATAATTACCTACATGCCGAGGTGTCGCAGTAAACTGGTGTGTTTTAATATAATTGTGGGCACGTGTTTAAGATTGGGATTTGTAAAATAGATACATACATACATACATATATATATATATACACATATGTGTATATATAGTAAAGTGAATACTTAAAATGCACAATGTGTCTGCACGGTAGTGGTCTGTCCCTAGATGTATTATGGACATTTCTTTTTGTGTGTGGATCAAAGGGTGCATCTATTTTTCCTGTCTCCGTATTGTTATTCGGGATTCGTTCCTGCATTGAAGTGATTTTGTGTTTTATTATAGATTGTAGGGAGGGGGAACATTTATGGACTTAACTTGGCGCTTTTCTATATTCCTGCATCCATGTATGTGTTTAAACAACTTTGTGTTTTGTCTGTTGCATATTATGGGGTCCACACAAGTATTTCAACTGTTATCTGTAAACTTGGTGTCTGTCGTATTTTCTGAATGCATTTAAATCACACTGAGTCTTTTGCTTGTACATTTCGGGGTCCGAACACGTGTTTCTCCAATAATTTCGCCTGTCAGTATTGTATATCCTGTGGTCGATGCAAAGTATGTTTGTGTTTGAGTGTATTTGTGTACGCGCGCGCGCGCGTTTGTGTGTATCTATGGAAGAACTCCGGCTTCTGTAATGGGAGTAGCCCGGGAGCCGGAGCCGGCAGCTGTGGGTGCCTTTCTCCGTCCTAG
This sequence comes from Myrmecobius fasciatus, assembly GCA_023553655.1. Classification (NCBI taxonomy): domain Eukaryota; kingdom Metazoa; phylum Chordata; class Mammalia; order Dasyuromorphia; family Myrmecobiidae; genus Myrmecobius; species Myrmecobius fasciatus. The sequence continues at coordinate 15,060 of JAJPUD010017896.1, forward strand.
CAACTCCCAACGTTCCGGGGGCCCCCGCGGGCGAGGCGCCCACGCGGTACTCCGGAGGGTGCGGCTGCCCCCGCGGAGCGGTGCACGTGGAAAAAAAAAGCTAGGAACAAGCCGGTGGGGGTGGGGTGGGGTGGTGGGGATAAGAGACTGGAGCCGAAGCTCTAGCCGGCGCCGGAGCCTCTCCTAGGCTGAGCCCGGCCCCTGCGCCGCGCCGAGCGGCGCTCGGTCTGTCCCTCCCTCCCTCCCTCCCGCCCTCCCTCTCGGTCGGGCACAGCTCCCCCTCGCCCTTCTCATCCTTCCTGCCATTGTAGGGAGAGGCGGCCGCGAACGCTGCAACCTCCGCCCAGCTTAGCAGCCCGGAGCGGGCCAGATCTCCCCCGCCGGGCTGCCTGGAGCGAAGGGAGAAGGTAAGACACGGGGAGGCTCTGGCTGGCCCCGGAGTCGGAGGAGCGAGCGGTAGCCGCGGAGGAGAGAGGAAGCAAGGCTCAGGCGGCCAAAGTCCTTCCCGGCTCGCCTGTCTGCCTGCCTTCCCCCCGGTTCCTAAGCTTTCCTCTTCTTTTTGCTTTCCCTGGCCCTTCCTCCTCCCTCTGTCCTGGGCTGGATGACTGAGACATTTCAGACAGGAAAAGAAAAAGGAAGAAAAGAAAGAAAGAAAAGGGGGGGGGGGAGTAAGGGGACACAAGCCAGCGAGGAAGCGAGAGCTCAGGGGGTTGCGGGTGATTTCTTCTCGGATAAGCCACCTAGAGGCGACTCTGTTTTTGTCTCCCCAGTGGCTCTGCGCCCTCCGCCCTCCCTCTCTGATCCTGTTGACAATATTCACACGGCAGAGAGTAGTAGAGATGCTTCGCTACAACATTACAGTTTCCGACACCTTTTTATAACTCGGCTCGATCCCCCTCCACTCGACCTGTCAAAACCACGCCTATGGAGCCACACAATTGGTCCGAAAGCGTCAAAGAGCCAATCAAGAAAGCTTGAGCTTCCTCGCAGCTCACAACACATCCGCACGATCTGGCGCAAGGAGAGCAGACTCACTGGGATTTCTTGAGGCTGAGGGTGTCTCTCGTACAGCTCTCTCGCTCTCTCTTTCTGTCTCCGTCTCTTTCTCTTTCTCTCCCTCCCTCTCCCCCCACCCTTTTTTTCTCTCTTCTTCCCTATCCTTTTCTCTCTCCCCTCCTTCCTCCCTCCTCCCCTCCTCCTTCACCTTTCCTAGCTAGGGTTGAAATCCACATTATTGCAAGGAAGCAGAGAGGTTGGGGGGAGGGAAACGCCAGGAAAACTCATTGAAACTGAGCTCTCATCCGAAGCTTAGGGGGGAAAGAGAGGGAGAAGAACAGAAGCCCATTCGCAGCTCGAGCTGGGTCCTAGCTGTTTGTTGTTAGAATAATAATTTTTCTTTTTCTTTTTTTCTTTCTTTTTTTTTTTTTTGGAAGGGAGGGGAATCTTGTGTGTGTGTTAGTGTGTGTGTTTGCAATTTCCCCCCCTCCCTTCCTCGCTCGATTTCTCTGTCTCGGAGCAGAGATCTAAGTCGAATTGAAGAACTGGGAGACGGAAGACGGGAAGAAAAAAAGAGAAAAAGCAAAATTACGGCATTTGCCCAAGAGTTCCAGTCCCTTCTTCAATCAAGGAAGACTGGGCCCGGGAACCCAAGATTCCCGGAACTCAGAGCACAGCGATTCTAGAGCCGAGAGCGGAGAAAGCAGTACTCGGGCTGGCCGGGGAGAAAGCCAGAAATCCCAGGGACTCTCTGCTCTTGTCTCCCGGTGAAGGCTGCCGGGAGGGACGTGCCAGGACCAGTGGGAAAACAGGACCCCAGGGTGCCCATCGCCATGAGTGATTATGCCTCCGAATCCTGAGCTTGGAAGTTTTTAGAAAGCAATTCCCCACTCCTCCTTTACAAAATACAGACTGAATCTAGCACATCTCTCGGCCCCATCATCCAAAGGAAGTGTTTTCTGAGTTCCCGTGAGGTTCTCTCTCTTTTAACGATGTACTGTTAAAAAAAGCAGGGGGCCACCTTAGTGAGGATTCGAGTGCAGCAGCCGGAGCCCCGATCCCAGTCAGCAGCGCGGCGGCTGAGCCTCCCCATGAGAGAGCCGGTCATCCCTGGGACAAGCATGGCTTACCACCCTTTCTTACCTCACCGGGCTCCGGACTTCGGCATGAGCGCCGTGCTGGGACACCAGCCTCCCTTCTTCCCGGCTCTCACCCTGCCTCCCAACGGGGCTGCGGCGCTCTCGCTGCCGGGGGCTCTGGCCAAGCCCATTATGGATCAATTAGTCGGAGCCGCAGAGACCGGCATCCCCTTTTCCTCCCTGGGTCACCAGGCGGCTGCTCATCTGAGGCCTCTGAAAACCCTGGAACCCGAGGAGGAGGTTGAGGACGACCCCAAAGTCCATCTAGAAGCGAAGGAGCTTTGGGAACAGTTCCATAAAAGAGGGACGGAGATGGTGATCACCAAATCCGGAAGGTAAGCGGCTAGAGTTCTGACTTCTGAGGTTGGGACTTTGGGGTGTTTTGTTGTGTTTTGGGTTATTAGTGTTTTCCTCCCCCCCCTCAAAAAAAAAAAAAAAAAAAAAAAGGCTTGTGAGCCTGTGTGCTTGCAGCTGCCTCCGGAAAAACTTGCCTCATCTGGAATTATGTGCTGCGATAGACTACTGCTTACTTTGCAGACTGAACTTCAGGAAATCCTAAGACTACCTGCCTCTCTCACACACGTGCATGCTTTCTTACTAAGAAAAAATGCCCCGTCTTTGTGTCTGTGCGTGTATTCCCGTCTGTAGACACTCCGACCACTCTGGACATTATTTTACACCTAGCTTTAAAGAGTAGAAGTAGTTTGTTTGTTTTTAACTTGTATAGAGAGTGTTCAGCCGGCTCCTTTCTGAAATATACTAATTGTTAATTTCTCATCTTTGCGTTCAGGGGGAATAACTTTAGGCTTATCGTCTCCTTTGGGAGCTCTTAGCGTGTATGTATCGCCATAAGTCTGTCCGTCCTCCCTCTCTGTCCCGAATCTTGCCCCCTAGGTCTATAAGAGGCCTAACTGCATATAGAAATGTATTCCCACATCAACGAGATAAACTGATCGAAGATATTTTAGTTTGCACACTCACATGTTTGTAATCAGAGAAAGAAAGAGTTCAACAGGCAATGGTGGAGGGGGGGGGTAGTAAATTAGAATTATACAATCAGGCATATGTCCTATAACATATGAGGAAACTAACCTTCCCAGAGAGCTTTGTGGATTTTGCAGCGATCACCTGAACAAACTCTGGCAAAGGCCGGGGCCCCTGTGATTTTTATGCTGTGCTTCTCAGTTCCTTAAAAGACAATAAAAGAATAGATGAAAACTGAGGGGGAAAGAAAGAAAGAAGGAAAACTTGCTCCATAATTCTCACAGTCCTCTGTCTCTTTACTAATTGTGGTCAGAAGTTTTACATGGAAAACCTCGACCAAAAAGAGTAGGTGCCTTCTTATTTGTTACCCGGTCATGTGTTTCCTTTTAAGCCAGGATCGCCGAATGCCAAACTCTTCGGCATAATAAACAGCAAATTTGTGGTATCCTGTGGCAGTTTAAAACTGGACATAGCAGCGGGGGAATGCGGTCAACCCAGCGCTGCATAGACGGCCAAGTCCTAGAAAATGGCATTTTCTGAATTCGTTGCGGGGGGACTCCTGGAGCACTTAGTTACCCTTCACTATATCGGCAGGCCCCAAAGTGCATTTTCTTCAGGGAGATATTTTCCTCCAGGCCCACTGACTAAAACCTTCTGAAAAAGTGATTCTCCACCACCCTCGCACATTCACATTTTCTCTTCGGCGACTTATCTGATCCACATTTTCTTCAATCTCTCCCTCTCCACTCTTGATAGATACATATATAATAGCGAGTTTTAAAATCCCTTTTCCTTGGTTGTCAACCAAAACGGAGCAGACCCCACTTTTGCAGATTCTTTTTCCTGACTTGAAGAAATCTCCTAGTCAAGAAAAGTTTTCCTTTGGAAATAGAGAAGGGGGACTTGATCTCGCAAACTCACGAATTTGTTTTGATCTATCTCTTCCAGGAGAATGTTCCCTCCGTTTAAAGTGAGATGCACTGGGTTGGATAAAAAGGCCAAGTACATTTTGTTGATGGACATTGTAGCTGCGGACGATTGTAGATATAAATTCCATAATTCCCGGTGGATGGTTGCGGGCAAGGCTGACCCTGAAATGCCCAAACGAATGTATATTCATCCCGACAGTCCTGCGACAGGCGAGCAGTGGATGTCCAAAGTGGTCACTTTTCACAAACTGAAACTGACCAACAACATTTCTGACAAACACGGATTTGTAAGTTTCCCTCGCAGCTACAAAGATTTTCTTTTTAATTCTTTCTCTCTACCTCTGCTCCAAGGCCTCCCTTTTCTTCCCCGGCCTTCTCTCCCCTAATAATGGAAGGTGCCTTCCCAGATTTTAAACTTGAGGCGCCCCCTCCACAAGAATCTCGGCGTTGCCAGGAGAGACCAGAAGGGGCACAGAAAAGATCTAGCTTAACTAGAAAAGGGAACCCATAACCAAGCGCCCTGTAAATTTCGACCTGTTCGTTGTGTTTGTATGTTAAAGGCTCGGCTCAGCTGGTTGATTTGTTTTTTTAAAAATCTATTGTTATTGAAAATCCAAAACCAAACACCTCCTTACCCATAGTTTCGTTTTCAAATTTAAGTTTTCTCATTACTATTTTCTTGAAATCAATTCTCTTTTCTTCCAGATTTTTAAAAGCTTGAATGCTGGGGGGAAAAATAGTTTAATTTTAAGTAGATTTTTTTTTTTCAAAGTAAAGACTGGGATTTGATGAAAGCCAGTTCTCTGGGGTGCCGAGAAAGGCAGAAAGAGATCTCCTCAAATTGGGTGAAGAGAAGAATAAAAAAATGATTCATAAGGGAATGTGAAGTGCCCCCTGTTTCCCCAAGACTCCCAATTCCATTCAACTAATAGGCTGATAAGTACAAAATAGGTAAAGATTTTCCTGGCCACTGGAGATCTGTCTGGCCCAGAAATCTTTACCATTGGAAGAGTGCATTTATTATCCCTATGGTTAAGCAGATAAATTTTCTTCCCTGGATTTCAGTCTTTCGGAGGCTTTAACCAATTGGAAGAGTCAATTAACCAGAGCTGAAGTCAATAATCGTTTTCTAAATTAAATAATTTTTTCTGTCTTTTATCTTTTTAATGATATTTTTCCTTTGGATACCTAAAGCGGGTTTACTGGGGAGAGGGAGTTTAGGAACTCATGCATGGAGAATATAGGACATAGAAATTTCCTAGAGATGACTATTTGGACTATCTAGACTTGGGTAGTGGAGATAGTTGTCAAGTCGGTGTGCTAATAGATCTACAAATTAAAGTCAGTCTAACTGGGCGTTGTACAGAAGAGGGCCCTGGGACAAGTGTTGTTGGGGGTTCCAAGCCCTGGAATTCTTCACACTAACCTTCCCTTTCTCCCCTTTCCTCTCTACAGACCATTTTAAACTCCATGCACAAATACCAGCCTAGGTTCCACATTGTTAGGGCCAATGATATCCTGAAACTTCCCTACAGTACATTTCGGACTTATGTGTTCCCTGAGACAGAATTCATCGCCGTGACCGCATACCAGAATGATAAGGTAATAGAGAATTTGGGGGGAAGAAGGTATAGAATTAAAAAGGAAAATGGAGAGAACTATTCAGACTTTCCTTTTATGTCATTTGACTTTGTGTGGAGGCCAAAAAGTGTGAGCACTCCTCTTCAGAGCCAACCATCAAAATTTGCTTGGGGTAGAGGTTCAAATGAAAGAAAGAAATCCACTGGAGATGGGCTCTCATCTTGCCTTTATTGGAATTTTTAGATTGTTCCTTTCCAAATCCAGTGTTGACTAGCTAAGCTTCAGGGAAGAGAGAGGTTTCTCTGGAAAAAATAAAAATAAAATGAAAATGGTTTTTCTTGAGTCTCTATCCTAAAACAAGCACAGAATAGGTTCCCTTTCCCCTACTGTCCCACAGCTTCTAGTGGCTGTTTGGTCTGGTTCTTATTATATTTTATCCTGCCATGTTTTTATTATTATTATTTTCTCTGTGTGTGGTAGGAGGATGGGAATACCCAGGGAGTGGACTAGCCTAAAAAAGTATTTTGATGTTGGGGGTACTCTGAGGTGTGGTCAGGCGGTCGATGCTTGTAGCCTGAAATTTTTACTCTCTTGGTCCCAGTCATCGGGAAATATTCCAGGCTCACTTTGCAGACATTTGGGAAGATTTAGATTTTTCATAGAACAGGGTGCTGATTGAGGATCCCCAAGATCAGTCTTATTTTTCTATGATCCACAAGTAGGGGTTATTATTTTTTTTTAATGCTTTCATGAAATGACTGACTAATCTTTTTGATGATCCATGGTCAATTGTGCCTTGCACATATTAGGTGCTCAACAAATGTTTGTTGGTTTCATTAAATTGACATTTGTCATATCACATGGTCCCTGGTTCCTATGGGCTGAAGCTAAGGTGGGGAGGGAAGCAAAGACATTGACAGGGTGTTCTGATAGTGGGTGTTTATTGGAGCTGAGAGGCAGGAGGCTTTAGTTCAGTTCAGTTTTCCCAGAAATCCAGATCCAACCAATTTTCTCTCAGACCATGATAAGAAAATTTCTCCTTTTAACCTAGAAAACATTTTGAAAATAAATTTTATTTTTTATTATTCCTGTTGGGGGAAGGGAGGGAGGGAGAGAGATGAGAAGGGGGTGGTGTTGTAAATCTTATTTAGCAAAACCAGCTTTTCTTAGTTGCTCCTTGGACTCTGGATTTGTGTTGGTTAGATAATAATGATAAAAATGAATAATAATACTAATACAGATTTCTATAAAGTACATTGTAACAGCAATATTCCTTTACGACATAGAGAAATGGAAAATTTGTTTAGGAGCATGACCTCTCCCCACCAAGTTTCTATAAAATACTTTATGAGATTGGGTGGGGGCATAATTCAGTTTACAGTGAATTGAGGGTATATTTTTTTTTAAAAAGTGCTAAATGGAAACAATTTTAATAGCTAGAAAGTTTTCTATTTTACCTTTTTTTTTTCAACTTTCGAATGGACTTTATACTCCAGTTCTATGCAAAGAGGGAACCACTTGCAGGCCACCTAATGCCTGGTGACCTCCTTAGGGAATCTAGGTTGGGGAAGTGGGGTGTCAAAGATAGTCTTGACTCGGCCCTCCTTCACTCCCTGACTCTCTCAGCTGGACTCCCAAATCTAAACTAAGGAGAGGATGGAGGTGGGGAGATCTGGGCGGCACTTCAGAAGAGTTTCAGAGATGAGGCAAAAGTTTCTTACTCCTCTGTCCTTTTTCCAGATAACCCAGTTAAAGATTGACAACAATCCCTTTGCCAAAGGGTTCCGAGATACCGGGAATGGCAGACGAGAGAAGAGGTGAGTAAAGGAAATTGCTTCAGAGGAAAGCTTTGGAAGATCTTGAATTCCCTTTCAGAGATCTGAACAGTGTTTTTAAAAAGGCAATTTTTGATGGGGAGAAAAAGAACTTTTCTCCCTGGAAGGAGCTTCCATCTTTTGGGAGAAGGGTGAACAGCCCCACCCAAATTTCAAAGGATATTAAAAGTCCTGTTGGAATCAGCCTGGGGGGGGTAGAGAGTCTGTTTATAAGCCCTTTGTCCTAGGACACTGGGATTTGTCAAGATCCTATTAAAAGGCCCTAGGAACATTGAAAACCCATCCTAGAAAGATGCTGATCAAATCAGAAATCCCTTATTCCCTCTGGTCACAGGGTACTGGTTATGGACTTCCCAGTCCAATCCTAGTGGGGTGGGGCTAACAGTTGTAAATAGATTTGGACCCTCCAGTGAAAAAAAACAACAACAAAAACAAATCCCACCCTCTCCAAAAAAACAAAGTGGCCAAGGAAGAGGGAAGTGGCCTACCTAGGCTGAAGTGTACTCTGGCTGAGTTGAGCAAGAAATTCTGCTGGCCAGGAATTTCCCTTTCTGAGAAAGTCAAAACTTTTCTAAATGAAAAGAACCCAGAATTCTCTTTTTCTCTGAGGAGTAAGGGAGAACATGACAAGAGAATTCTTCTTGCAGGTACCCAAACGAAATGATTTCTAATTTTTCTGGAAACATTTTTTTTTTATTTACTAACTATTGATGGAAAAACTAAACAGAATACCCATCTCTGGACTCAGTACTGAGTTCCCATGCCTTTCTGGGCCCTCCCCCCAACAAATAACCAAGATACTCTAGCTCTGGTTTGTGTCCATTAGTGAAATCTTAAGCCTCAGTATCTATGTATCCATCCATCCCTTTTCTAGGCTTTCTTAAAAAATCAAAAGCTCAGTCTGTACAGTATCTTCTCCTCTTACCTGGCAGTTGTGTTGATGTTCAGACCCAGTTTTACGCCTTAGAAGTAACTCATCTAGGTGTTAGGGCTATATATTTATATATCCTCGGGGCTTAGTAAGGAGTGAAAGCAGGCAAAAGAACCTTCCCCCTTAAATGCTCTTTTCTGATCTGCAGAAAGCAGCTGACTTTGCAATCCATGAGAGTGTTTGAGGAGAGACATAAAAAGGAAGCAGGAACCTCCGATGAGTCCTCAAGTGAGCAGACAGCTTTCAAATGTTTTGCCCAATCCTCTTCTCCAGCCGCTGTCTCCACAGTTGGAACCTCTAATCTCAAAGGTAGGTATCAAAGGGACCCTCCAGGTCCGGAGAACATCTCTCTCCCTCATGGCATTCGGTAGCCAAAGATGGGCTTTTTCTCTTGTCTCCAGTTCTCTACTTTTATAATTTTTCCTGCATCTCTTCCCTTTGTCATTTTTTTTCTCCTTTTCTCTCTGACTGGCTCAGTCACCAAGTTCAGAGTTGTCCTTTGTTGATTCAGAATTATGCCCTGATTTTCTTAAAGGACCCAGAAGCCTTGTTCCCTTCCCCCAGCAGATGTAACAAGTTTCCTTCTACCCTCCTCACCCCATCCTAGTAGATTGAAAGTTTATTCATCTGTGCTTCTTCTCCCCCCACCTCCTTCAACATGTCCTCCCACACTGAGGCCTTTGAAATTTTCCTTTGTACATGGAGTTCTAGATTTTAAAGATATTTAAGCACTTTGGAAATGGGGGGGGGGGGAGGGAGAGAAAGAGTTTTGCCACCTGGATCAGAGGGGAGATACAGCCCAGCCGAAAAGTCAGTCAGTCTGCCTGTGGGAGGAGGTGTACTGAGGGAAGGGGAGGGGAGGGAGAGGAGATAGTTCAGGACCTGAACCGGTTTCCTGTGTTTAAAGAGCAGGTAATATTTATTTGGAAAGAAACTCCCACAGAAAGACACAACGGAAGAAACCTGTTTTCAAGGGAAATAAAACGAGAGAACTTTATATCTTGAACCCATTTAAATTTCCCAGTGTATAATGGCTTACAATGCTATTCTGCTAGGGCTGTGCTGGCAGGGAAATAAAGTTATATTGGTCTAAAACTGTACCTGTTCTACAGATCCCTTTCTCTCCCCGACCTGTTTTTTGTTCTAAGAGATCCTTAAGCTAGATGAATTCTTTAGATCCTCCAGGCCTAAAATGATTCCCTCTTCCCCACCTTCCCCAAGTGCCTCCTTTGTTTTGTATTCATGTATCTGTATTCTTGGTGTTGTATAGCACAAAGTAAGCGCCTTGAGGCCCAGGCTGTTCATTTTAATGCTTGTATTTAAAATCTCCTAGCCCAGACGCTTAGATTCGGAGTCCTCCATAAATGTCTTTTGACATATTTCTAGGGTTTAGCTTTTAGAAAGTAAGTTTTCTGCCTGGTGGAACTGCTGGGTTAAATTGGTGGCGGGGCTGGGGAGAAGTAGGCAGTTTGCAGCCTCAGGCGGGGCTCATTATGATCTGGGTCTCACCCTGCCTTGCACCCTTTCTCCCCTCTGCAGATCTGTGCCCTAGTGAAGGGGAGAGCGATGCTGAAAGCAAGGAAGAGCCCCCAGAGGCTAGTGACATGGGGAAAATATCTACCACCACATCGGAGGAGCCTTCCAAAGACAAGGGCACCTCACCCTCCAAAGCCCACCTCTTCTCATCCGAGAGAGATCGAGATCGGGACCGGGACCGGGACCGGGACCGAGACCGAGACCGAGACCGGGATCGAGATCGGGATCGAGACCGGGCCAGGGAAGGGGTTCGGCTGGAAAAGAACTCCCCAGATTCGCGGCATAGCCCAGCTGCCATCTCGTCTAGCACCCGAAGCTCAGGCTGTGAGGATCGAAAGAGCCCTGGCCGGGAAGGGGTCCCGAAGGTCCCCGAGGAGGGGCGCCCAGTACTTCCGGGGAAGGAGACCTTCACCCCTCTCACAGTGCAGACGGACAGCTCATCGCACCTGAGCCCAGCTCACCTGCCGAACCTGGCATTCCCCCCTGGTCTGGCTAGCCAACAGTTCTTTAGCCCCCTGGGCAACGGCCATCCCCTCCTCCTGCACCCCAGCCAGTTTGCTATGGGGGGTGCTTTCTCCAGCATGGCCGCTGGTATGGGTCCCCTGCTGGCCACTGTGTCTGGAGCTTCCACAGGAGTCACCGGCTTGGACACCACGGCCATGGCAACTGCAGCGGCCCAGGGACTATCAGGGGCCTCTGCAGCAGCCTTGCCCTTCCACCTCCAGCAGCACGTCCTAGCCTCTCAGGTAATATTCTCTCTGTCTCTTTCTTTCTCCCTCTTCTCCCCCATTTTCTCATAGAGGCAGCTAGGTGGTACAATAGACAGAACACTAGACATTGTCAGGAGGGCAGATCCAGCCAAACATACTTATGACCTTGGGCAAGTCATTTAACTAATTTCCTTATCTGTAGCACCAATCCCACAGGATTGTCCGGAGAATTAGAAGTGCTTTGCAAACCATAAAGGGCTATATAAATTCTAGCTGCTATCATCATTATTATTGCCACCCCTGGCTCAAATTGCTTCCCTGGTTGCCAGTCAGGGGTTGGGATTACAGTAAGAGAGCACTCTCCTGTGCTCCCAAGCATTAATTTTGGAGAAGGCCATCCTGGGTTAAAAGCAACAACTCTGATTTGGAGTGTGACCAGGACAAGAAGGAGAGGTGCCTGTGTGTGGTGAGGGCAGTAGCAATGGGGAGGAGGGATGGTTGTGCCTTGGACTAGAAAAAGGAAGGGAAGGTAAATGAATCAGGCAAGACTTCAGAGTTTCAGCTAAAGCTTTTTTTGAGAGAGAATCTTCAGCTTTCTCTTTTTGACTGGTACCATTTTTTGTTTCCTCCTGTCAATTGCTTCCTGGGTCTTAGGATCCTAGAAATATGGAGGATGTCGGGAGAGATAGGGAAGGATAAGACCAAAGTCCTGTTTTGTTTTTTTTTTATCACTTTTTAGCTGTCAACCTTCCCCAGTAAAAATTGTGCAAGTTTTCATGGAAAACACTGCACTGGGAGTTTGGTGATGGCTATTAGTCCTGGCTGTCACTTTGTAACTACGGATGACATTAGGGGCTGCTGATCCCATCCTCCTTTCTGTAAAATTAGGGTACCTTAAGAAACAGAGGGTCCCCCTAGATCTATTCTAAAGTCTTCTGGCACTTTGTGTTCTAAGGCCCCACCCACCTCGACATTCCATGTTCTCTGAGGTCTTTCTCAGCTTTTACATTCCCTGTTCTCACTCAGGTCCCTCCCAGCTCTGACATTTTATATTCCAAGGGCCCTCCCAGTTCTAACATTTTATGATCTGAGGTCCCTCCCATCCCTTCATAGTCTATGGTTTTGTTCTTGGCCTAAGCCAAGGTTTCCCTTGGGATCTGGCCGCTTGGCTGGTTCTTCTGGGACGGGAGATTAAAGTTGTGGCTTGTGGATTTGTAACAGGAAGGAGCCCTCTACCTCTCTGTTCCCCAGAATCACTGACTCCTCCCTCCCCGTTTTGTTTCTCCAGGGACTGGCCATGTCACCCTTTGGAAGCCTCTTCCCCTACCCTTACACGTACATGGCAGCAGCTGCGGCCGCCTCCACCGCGGCGGCTGCTTCCAGCTCGGTCCATCGGCACCCTTTCCTGAACGCAGTAAGACCCAGACTTCGCTACAGCCCCTACTCCATCCCTATGCCCCTTCCTGACAACAGCGGCCTGCTCGCGCCGGGTCTCCCTTCAATGGCTGCGGCAGCCGCAGCTGCGGCGGCGGCGACGTCGGGCAGCGTGTTGGAGAGCAAAGCGGCCAACCTAGCCTCCAGCCCGGCCTCCGTAGCTTTGGACTCGGCCTCTGAACTCAATAGCCGATCTTCTACCATATCCTCTGGTTCCGTGTCTTTGTCCCCAAAACTCTGCCCTGAGAAGGAGCCCTCCACCAGCGAACTGCAGAGCATCCAGCGTCTAGTGAGCGGCCTGGAGTCGAAGCAAGACAGATGTCGCAGTGGATCCCCTTAACGGCCTGCACCTCGATCCCAGAGTTCCAAGCAAGGGGACCCTTTCGGGTGGGAGGGATGGGCGCAGCAGTGTATGGGGAGTGAGGGCGACCCCATCCTGAATTCTTGTGTCTCATTCCAAATGATTCTCTCGCAGTGCACTTTGTAAACTATGGTGAATTCCCTCAGATGGCCCCTCTGGAAAGGGCTGGACTGGGGGCTCAGCTGAGGCTGAGGCTTGAAAGGGGTGGGAGTGGGAGGGAGAAGGGTTTAATGGAGGAAAAGACCTAAAAGCTGCTATGTTTCAGAACCATGCTCTCATGGAAAGGTCATGTTTGTCCCCTAGAAAGCAGAGATGGGCCAAGTTCATCTCCAGAGGCGTTTCCCCCCACCCCCACTCAGTGTGTAAAATAGACTAAATGAAATAAAAATGAATGGAAATGAATAAGGAAAGAAAAGTGATTTTTTAAAAAGAGTATAAAGTGACTTGCATATCAGTTCTTCAAAATGAAATTGAATGCAGAACTTTTTGGGGTGGGATGAAGATATACCTGTAGCCCTTTGTTAGCTTGTATTAATGAAATCTGTGTCTTTTTAATATTATTGTGATGTCTTAAGAGCCCCCATAGGGCCCTTGCATGCTCCACAGTAGTCTATTTTTCTGTTTTATTTTTCTGAATGTTTATTTCCCAGGGAGAAAAAAAGAATGACCCTTCTTTCCCCCTCCCATCCCATAACTGCAAGAGCCCCCTAATATTAATAATTTTAAAAGAGGCAGATAAATAAGTGGGAGGGGAATTGAATTTATTTTATCAAAGTTTGGTTGCTAGTTGTCTCCCTTGATTTCCTTTTCTCTTTACTGTATATGCAATAACAAAGTTATTAAAAAATAGTTAAAAAAAAAAAGAAGTGGACGCTATTAGACAAAGTATTTATGTAATTATTTGGTAACTTGTAAATAAGTGGAATATGAATACTCAAAATTAAACTTTAATTTATTGACACTGTACAGATCTCTGTAAATAAGGCAGCAGCTGTCCCGTTTAGTTCTCCATTTCATTTCAAGGTCAGACTTGGAAAACAAGGAAACATACAGCTCTGGGCTGGTTTCCCCTTTCCCCCCAACTATTTCTTTTTCCTTTTTTTTTTTTTTTTTTTTTTACAAGTACTTCCTAAATAACCAAGTTAATAAAAAATCCTAAATTAATGGGAAGAGTGCTACTTCAGGTCCTTTATTGATTGAGTCAACCGAAGGGGGTGGAGATTGAGGTGGGGAGGGGAAAAGGGGGAAAGCATAATCTTGTGGTTTGGATTTCTCTTTCTGAATTTGCCCATTCTTTTTGTGTCCAAATGAAATGGGTTTAACTACTGGTGTTATAGATTATTTCTCAGTTGGTGCCTAGAGATAATAGCTAATCCAAGTTTGAAAGTCAGGTGTTTTCAAGAAAAAAAAAGCCCACCAAACTCTTAAAAAAAAAAAAGTAAAACCCATGAAGGTATATTTTGTGTTATAGAATCGTTAATGAGTTCTTGGTTTTCTGTATTTTTTTTCCTTTTAAAACGTCACTGAAATTTCAATAAATTTTTATTGAAATGTCTCCTAGACTTGTCGAATGCTTTTCTTGTTGGGATCTTCAAGGGAGCACAAGAAAATGAATTCGACCCCTCCCCCACCTCCTTAAATAATTAAGTCGCCTCCTTTCCCCTCATGGAACTGAGACGTTCAGGAGAACCGTCAATCAAGTTTCACCGGAGCGCCCAAATACTTTTTTTGCTCCAGAAAAATAAAGCCGAGGAAGCTCCATAAAGAACTGGATCAGGCATTTTCCTTGAGATGAGAGGGGACGGAACAGACAGGGAGGGAGGGAAGAGAAGGGTTTGGATTGCCTAGCCCCTTTTGATTTTGCATTCAATGGCAAAAAAAAAAAAAAAAGGATGATCGGGCATGAGTATGGCTCACTCAGACCTACATCTGTCATAAATTACCGAGCCAAGGGGAAGAAAGTGGAAGTCTCCAAAACGAAACTTTAGAGACGCCTTTGCCCTCTCCTGTGTATTCTCCCTACTCCAAATTTCCCTAGCACTACTCGTCCTCTCCCCCTTTTCCAATTAAAAGTGACCCAGGGATGCGAATTAAAACACATTGTCGCCTGCCCTTTCCAGGTAAACTCTGCGATTGGTAGGCTGTTCTCCTTTCCCAAGTTTTAGCGGCTTCCCAGGACAGAGGAAGGAGGGGACCGGGACAGACGGTTCCCAGAGTTTCACGTGTAGCCGTCTGGGCCTGTCTCGAAGGATGCTCCCAGTCGAGTTTCCACTCCTTTCAGAACATGGATTGGAAGAATGAACTGGCGGCGAGGAGAGTCTCCCCGCAGCTGGCACCGGGCCCTAACCTAAGTCGCCTCGCCCTGGGCCCACGGCAGGAAGTTGCGACTCCCAGGTAGTGCCAGCTTCCAAACCTGGGGAAAGCCACGAAAGTGGTCCCATGGCTGTAGCTCGGTAGGGGGCTTGCAAAACTACTTTCTAGTGCTTCTCTCATTCACATCCAACCTCATTAAGGAAGCAAGACTTCTTAGGAACCAGAGGCGCAGAGAGAGAAGGCTTGTCCATGGTCACCTGTCCAAAACTGCAGTGAAAC
>JAJPUD010017897.1:0-30086 GCA_023553655.1 Myrmecobius fasciatus
TCCATATATCTAAGAATTAACTCTTTACTCCCATTCACAGCCATCCACCAAATGCAAAGTTCTAGTCCCCTGGCAACCTAGTTGAAAATAAAATATACATTATTCATTCTAAATCCATCACTACTGCTGAAAAACAACTCAGAGAATTGCACATGGTAGTTATTAAGCACATGAAGAGTTGTGCATGATAACAATGACAGAGAGAACTCAAAGAGTTACCACATTTGACATGAAGCTTCTTAAAGGAACCAGTAAGGTCCTAAGGATAAAGAAGGCGAGTTCTACTTTTTTATAGCCACTTGTGTTTCTCTTTCAATATTTTCCTAATGTTGGTATCCCCAGTGCAACACAAATTTTGGTTTATAATTTTAAAATATAATGAGAGATTTCACAGAATCCTGGAATCTGAGTTAAGACATGGCATAGTATAGACAGAGTATGAAAGTTCAAATCAAGAAAACTGAATTTGGGAGGGAGAAAAATTTGTAATGCAAGGTTTTGCAAAGATGAATATTGAGGGGCAGCTAGGTGGCTCAGTGGATAGAGCACCAGCCCTGAAGTCAGGAGGACCTGGGTTCAAATCTGGTCTCAGACACTTAACATTCCCTAGCTGTGTGACCCTGGGCAAGTCACTTAACCCCATTTGCCTCAGCAAAAAGCAAAAAAAAAAAAGATGAATGTTGAACGCTATCTTTGCAAACTATCTTTGTGTGTATTTAGATAAATGAATAGATATTTAAGTTTTTTAAAGAAATCTGAATTTTGGGGCAGCTAGGTGGCACAGTGGATAGAGCACCAGCCCTGAAGTCAGGAGGACCTGAGTTCAAATTTGGTCTCAGACACGTAACAGCTGTGTGACCCTGGGCAAGTCACTTAACCCCAATTGCCTCAGCAAAAAGCAAAAAAAAAAATCTGAATTTGAATCTAACCTCTTACCATTCACAAATCATATAATCTTGAGCTTGACTTCTGTAAATCTCAGTTTCCTTATCTATACAATGAGGAGCACAGTTAAATGATCTCTAAGCACTTCTCCAGCTTTGAACTTCTATATTACTCAACCTGAGCTTTTGTCCAACTTGACCTAACTTCTACTAGATACATGAATCACTTCTTACATTTAAAGAGATCTATTTTTAGGTTTTGTTTTTGTTAACAGACATGTCCTTGGATTGTTCAAACAGAGGAATGTTTTAAAATTACTTCTCAAAACTAAACTGACTCCTATCAACATGAGTCCCCTAAATAAATTCTTCATATCTAAGCAATCTCAAACTATGGGTATAATTCCATACTTATCCAATAGTTTTAAATATCTCATATACTTGATTCTTATTCTTCTCCAGGATCTACTTGTTACTTTCTCCATCATGTTATTGTAGCTTTCCCAGCACCATCCAAAAGTTCACTCCACCTGCTTTAGCCCTTTATTCTGATTGGCCCATTCCTCAAAGAACCTCCATCTTAAGGAAAATGTCCAGGCCAGTCACATTTTCATTCCTCTCCAGGCTCCACTTCAGTATCTAGATTTTCTCCACAAAGCTTCCCCTTCCATTCCTTTTCACATTTCTTTTACATTTTATCTTCTACCACTAGAATGGAAGCTCATTAAGGAAAGAAAGATTCTTTCTGCTTTTACTAGAATCCATAGCTCTTAGTACCTAACTTAGTACTATTATCTAGTCCATATTACATATGTTAATGAATAAATTAGGGCTCTCAACAGTCAAAATATTGTAAGGTTTATATACTTTCTATGAGTTACATGTAATTTACTCAAGGAAAACCTCCTCAGGCAAAATAATTATATAATGAATAACTGAATAATTATTCAGAGATTACTGACTCTTTTTCAAAACAGTTCTTACTATGTAGGTGATCTTGCTTCCCTGTTCTCAACAAAGTAGAAGCAGAACATTGTAGATATGGGAGGGGAGCTGCTAAAGGACAGAGGGACAAAAAGGAAAGTGACAGAAGTTATAAAAAGTACATACAAGAATGACAAGCAATTTAGGGTCATTTAAGTTTAGAGGCAAATATCCCAGGAGCCATCAATAGTTTCCATAGCCAGCACTATTAGAGGGCAGTATGAAAATAGATGCTACATGAATCAATTGTGTGATTTGGTAACAAAAAAAAAAGGTTGAGGGAGAGTTTATTAATAGAAGTATTAATAGAAGGATAATATAAACAATTAGGGGTGTGGTCAGTCATCTTGCTATGATATACCTTAGCCAAGTCATTTCTGAAATATAGTATTCATTTTAAGAGACTACATTTTAGCAATTCAAGGCAGATCAGGATAAAAGCATTCTAAGGTCTGAGTTAAAAAAAAATTAGAAATGTTTAGGCTGGAGAAGAAAAGACTTTAGAAAGACTATACTCTCAAAATTCAAATATTTAAAAGGCTGCCATATTGATGAAGAATTGATCATGTTCTGCTTGGCTACAGACATCAGAATGGAACCAACCAGTAAAAGTTATAGGGTAGTAAAATTTCACTTGAAATGGAAATTTTTTCCAAAATTAATTGGTGTTATTATTAAATAAGTTTTCCATCATCAAATAGGATAAGTGCTCATGCTTCAAGCAGGGATTGGACTAAAAGTCCTTTTGACATGAGTCTGCAGTTTTATGCTCATATGAAAACTAGTTTGTCAAAAAAAAAGTTATGAGTATCCTATTGTGTATAATAGAATAGCTCATAATACATTTTAGAAATACTTCCCTCAAAAAATTTCTTTTTTTCTTATTTGGCACATTTAAAAAGGTTAGAATTTTGTTACCTGGAAAATTCATACCACCATAATATCTCAGAATTAGAAGAAAATTCAGAAACTATTTAATTTAAATGTTATAAGAACAAGGCTCTCCCTGAAGCAATGGAATTAAACTCAAATGGAAATAGATCCCTGCAGGAACATATTGACTTAGAAAACCTCACATAAACATTATCTATGTTGTATTGCATGTTTATTTTAATCTGGTTCTGCTGCAGCATTCAGAGTTTTGCTGGAGGGCTATAATTTTACCCTTCCCACCCTCCCTGCTTCATACTATACTCAACAAATGGTCATACAGCCTTTGCTTAAAGACCTCCATTGATAGAGGAACCAACTATATCCTACAGCAGTCCATTCCAATTTGGGATTGTGCCAACTGTTGCGAATTTTTCTTACATTAATCTTCAACTGCTGTAACTTCTACCCACAGTGATTCCAGTCTTCTGGGAACAAGTAAACCAAGACTAACCCCTTTAAAGGTTTGAAAATAGCCATCATATGTCCCCCCCCAAATAAATCTTTTAAATTTCTTCAGCTTTTTCCTCATATGGCATAAACATGGGAGTTCTTTGAGTCACATACAAAGTACTTTGCAGTCCTTATAATTATGTGTAAATAGGAGCAATTATAGTGGAGTAGTTGTGATGATAATAGTAGTAGTAGTAGTAGCAGTAGCAATGGTAGTGGTAGTAGTGGTGGTGGTGACAACAGCAGCAGCTGCTGCCATTTTAAAAACCATCCCTTTTTCCCATGGAATTGACATAAAAAGGTTCAGGGACAACTATTATCCTACTGCTACTCTGCTATATTTCATTTCTGAGAACTATTACACATTTGGTTAAAAAAATTTTAATTGTAATTGAATAAAAATATTAGGATGGAAGCTCATCTTCAGTAGCTTACTCAGTATAACGCTAATAGAAGATAACACAACCAGAATCACCATCCTATCTCCACAAAATTTTCATTTCTTCTGCTAGGTCTCTATATTTTGCAAGCTTTTCATTCCATGCAGCTTTGAAATTATGCTTATTCAATAGAGTTTCATCTATTCAAAATGTTCTTAAGGCTTTTATAGATTATGATAGGTCTAAATTATTGTAGACAAAAATTCAGTCTTTGATAATACTCTAATTTCGTATAGGGATTTTTCATCTATCATGACACAAAAGATATCAAGCTTCTAACATATAATAATCCCAAGCACTAGGTCGTGTCATGTATGTATTCAGTAGGTACTAAATTTTTATAGCCAACAGTGTGGTATATCTATATTGTTTCTTTGTATTAATCATTATCACGCTCCTCTAAATGTTCATCAGTTTATCAATGTCCACAGTGGTACCTATAATTGAATAGCCTTGTGGTCTTCCCAGATCATATCAAAACAAGACAGGTTATCACTTCTCAATGAGATTTTCATCTCATTGATTCAACCCAATGTTCTAGCCTGCTGAGATCTTGGATCGTTGGATCTTGATTCTTTTATCTATTATGGTAACTATACTTCCTAGTTTTATGTCATCTAGAATCTGATAAATATACCATCTATGTTCCTACCCAGTTATTGATTTTTTTTAAATCTCACATTGCACAAGGCTAAGCACAAATTCATTGGAGATATTTCACTGGCGACCTCCTTCAACAATGGCATTAAACCATTAATGGCTATACTTTGAATCTGGCCATTTAACTAGTTTCAAATCTGCCTCACTGTACTATGTTCTAGCCTACATGTGTCCATATTTTCTACAAGAATAGCATGGGAGACTCTGTCAGATGCCTTGGTAAAATCCAAGTAAATTGTATCTATAGAATTTTCCTGATCAAATCAATTAATAATGCTGGACAAAAAAAATAAATAAATAAGGTTAATTTAGAATGGGAATTCTTAACTTGGAGCCCATTAACTTATTTGTTGATATTATTCTAACTATGGTTCAATGTAATATAATTATTTCCTTTGTAATCCTATGTATTTTACTTTATTCATTTAAAAACATTATCCTAAGAAGGAGTCCATCAGTTTCGCCAAATTACCAAAAAGGATCATTCCATTAAAAAGTTGAAGAATCCCTACACTAGCATGACCTCACTGGCCACCCTTTTAGAAACAGACATAGCTTACTGACATAGCTAGCAAACTTCATTCTTTTTTCTTTTTTGAATCCCCATCCTTTGACAATGGAAAATAAAATAGGTGTTACAATAGTTAGAACATAGTAGTCTTTATATGATCATACTACTATCCAACTGATATGGATGCCAAACTCCTGATAGTGACACATTCATGCTGGTGTAACCAAATAGACCAATATCTACTCACACAGTTCACATATGATGACTACCCTCAGCTTTGTGGTTATAGTTAATATTTGTGATTTTGCCTTTTAGTTTCACATAATAAACTTTTAAAGCGATAAAATGCTCTGTTTGGCTTTTAAAACCCTTCATTCATAACCTGATCTTTTCCTATTTTTCCATTCTTCTACCTTACTCTTCTCTACATACTCTCCAATCTAATAACTCTGACTTTCCTGCTGCTCCTCAGAGTACTCCATCTTTCCACTATGCATCTTCACTACTCTCTTTCATGCCTGGGATTCTCTCCCTCGCCATCCCCATCTCCAGGCTTCCTTTGAGATTCAATTAAAAAACCACCTTCTGCAAGAAACTTTTCTGGGTCCCTCCTAACTCTGATACTTTATCTTTGAGATTATCCGCAATTTATCTTGCATATATGTCGTTTGTAAATAGTTGTCTGCATATTGTCTCTCCCATTAGAATGTAAGCTTCATGAGAACGAAGACCTTTTTTTGGCCTTTCTTGATATCTTTAGTGACACTTAATAGATAGTTAACAAATGCTTGTTGACTAACCTAAGACTCACTCTTCTATTGGTTTCCAAAGCTTCTCATAATCATATAATACATGCATATTTTGATGGTATGAGATTTAGCAGTAGCCTTTGTTAATCCATAATCAAATGACACAGAAATAACAAATATTTGATACCCCTATTTCTCTGCATGCATGGTTGCTTGTTTCCCCTTATATATATAGGGTTAAGAGAGGAGAGCAAATTTCTACACAATTAAAAATCAGGTGAAGAGGGAATGGAGCCCAAAAATCTATGGCCTCATCTCCATTTCTAATTCAGTTCAGTTTCACAGTTATCAACTGGGTACCTATTATGTCCCTAGCACAACATAAATCACATCATACAATATCCCTATTTATGCTACAATTGTTCCTTCAGGGAATGAAGCTCTTCTACCTACAAGTAATGCCTTATTCATTCCATCACCCCATTTTGTAGAAGCAATTGACATGAAATCTTCACAGCCCATCTTTGAATTTACAAAAATCAAATGTGGAGTCTCTATAGGAGAGAGAGCAATAAAAACTTTCAAAAATCACTCCTTTTTATTCTATTCTCATGTAGAGTAGTGAATAGACTCTGTTCTTTAGAACTGAGTCCCTCAATAGAAAAGGAATAAAATATGTCTCCATTTTCAGTATCAATCATTAAATTGGGCATTTCCTATAATTGTTAAGTGTGCAGATCTGAACACATCATTCATTGTTTAGCCATGAACTGCTTTATCTAGATCACATTTCTATATTTCAAATACTTGCAGAGTGTCTGCCTAACAGACTGGCATATGTATTTTTAAAATAGCCTTGAAATCCATTCCATCCAACACAGCCAACAGATTCAAACACCAAAGCAGTCTGGAAAAGGAAGAATGATCCTGTCTTACATTTCAAAAGTAGTCATTGAATTGGTTTGTTTTGAGAACATACTACCTCCAGGATACTAAATTAAAACACACAATTAGATTTCCATTAAGTTACAGCAAATTCTGCTGAATTGATCTAAACCCCCTACATTCCTATATGACATCATGCTTTAAAGGCTCAGCCTGAACATAAATACTTAATGTAATAAATACAGTCTGAAATATTTGATCTACTTGGCAGTTTAATTGATCTACTACAGAGACTGACAGAAAAAATTAAATTAGCTCTGTCTTATCTCTGCCCATAGCACATTTTAATTGCAAAGGCACTTCAACCACAATTTTGGTTACAAATAGAACTCTTTTGCATGGTTATCTTGTCTTAATGTTCAGATGAAATGGAAGTAAGCAGATAAGTGAGGATGCATGCACTGAATTATTTGATTTTTAGTTGTTTTTTTTTCTTTTTAGCTCAAGAAGTTTTCTTTTTTAATATATTAATATTTTTCTCTAGGTCACAACCCCAACTCCTCTTCATTTCACAGAAAGCCATGTTTGGGTAGGAATACTCAAGAAAGCCCAAAATATTTTCAGTCACAGATTTTGAGATGCAATGATAAAAATTAATTTGATTTTCCAATAAGCAAAGGCCAAACAAAGCCACTTTTATCTGTCAGCCAATTTGTCCATTCTTTTCTCTCCTTTTTAGGAGCAAGATTGTAATTGGTCAACACCCTAGCAACTGGTTGCAAGATGAAGCATTTGCGTCAGTCAGAAATATAGTCAGCACAAGGCCAGAACACCAAAAAAAAACCATTTACTGGATTGAACAGGAATGCTATGCGTCTGCCCAGCTCATGTGTACATAGACATGCTTTTACAGAATAGTTGTTTAAAAAAAAATCTGTTTATACACAACATAACCTTATACTAGAAGAGTTAGGTTGTTAAAGTTCTAAACAGTTCCATCTTTAGATATCTTATCTAAATAATACTTAGTTACAGTCAATAAAAAGGACATTGATATCCAAAGGGACAGTGTTTCTCTGGCAATAACAGAACATTCTTATCAGTTTGACAGGTCAGATATATTACAATTAGATCTCATCAAGCCATCCACAAACTGCAACATTCTCTACCTAAACTCAGCTCTCTCAAAAATAGAGATCCTTCTCTATCTCTGAATACATACAAGAAATC
Source organism: Myrmecobius fasciatus (assembly GCA_023553655.1). Taxonomy (NCBI): domain Eukaryota; kingdom Metazoa; phylum Chordata; class Mammalia; order Dasyuromorphia; family Myrmecobiidae; genus Myrmecobius; species Myrmecobius fasciatus. The sequence goes on from JAJPUD010017897.1 coordinate 7,727, forward strand.
TGCCAGACTCAGCTCCAAACATTCCAGTGACCCATTGATTAGTAAGGACAAATACATCAGTGTCCATACAAAATGGCTTATGGGGAGGGAAATGAGAGTTTGAAAGCTGAATAATCCCATCCAGTTTCCTGTAAAGATTTCTATAAACAGGGTAACTAGAGGTAGGGGTAATTGTGGAAAGATCCTGGATTCCAGTCCTGCCTCAGTCACTTTGAGCAAGTCACCTCAGTTCTTCCGGGGCTGGTATCTTCTTCTATAAATTAGCCAATGGGTGGATAGAAGATATCCTGAATAACCTCTACATTTCTTTCTAGTTTCTGACATGTTAGGAGCTTCAGTCTTTTTGTCATCTACATAGAAGGCACCACTGACCTACCATCAGTAGGACATGAGTTTCAGACGATTTGGGATAGATTTGTGTTGATCTAGCTACAATCTCTTGGTGAAGACTGAGCCCACAAACCTAATCTACTCAGCATCTCATTATCGTTTTAACCTCCAACCAACTGAGCCAACTGGCGGCCCCATCTATGAACCTATTTATTAAAATAATGACCATTTTTACTACTACTGAATAATAATGAATATAATAATAAAAACAATAGCTACCATTTATATAGTGCTTTAAGCACAAATGCTTTACAATTATTATCTCGTTTAATCCCCTCAATAACCCTGGGAGCTAGATATTATCATTATTCTCCATTTAATAAATGAGGAAATGGAGGCAAACCAGTTAAAAGACTTGTCTAGGATAACACAACAACTAAGTGTGTAAGGGAAGATTTGAACTGAGGTCTTCTGGTCTCTAGACTTGAAGCTCTATCCACTGAATCATCTAGCAACCTCTATAACCTAGGATAGGATAGAAAGGATAGAAATCCTTGAAGGCACAAATTGTCACTTAAGCAGCTAGATAGCCCAGATAAAGCCCTAGAGCTCGAGTCAGGAAAAACCTGAGGTCAAATCTGTCCTCAAATACTTGAATACTGTGTAACTCTAAGTATGTCATTTAACTTCTATCTGCCTCAATTTCTTCAGCTGTTAAATGGGAAATTATAGTTGCTCCTACTTCTTAGTATATATGTGTATGTATGTATATGTACATACATACATATATAAAAGAAAAAGAAAATAAAGGACACATACAAAGAATAAATATAAGAATAAAAGGAGATAATATTTATAGTATTTTATGAATCTTAAAACACTATATAAGTGCTGTTATTTTTTGTTGCTATTATTATTAGGAGCTCTACAGTCATATTCATAGATTGCCTGCTGAAAGAGACTGTAAAGGCCAACTACTTTAATATCTTCATTTTACAGATGGAGAAACTGAGGACAAGAGAGTTTACATGATGTGTCCAGAGTTACCTAGATATTATGGCAAATCCTTTGATCCACAAATTCATAACTCTTTCCCACCATACTGCACCATACAAGAGGGAGTATGTTGATTTTATATGTTCAACATTCAATTGTGCCTTTAAAAGTCTGAAGCTGTTTCAGAAAGAAAAAAGTTGGTATTCTGTGGAAGAGGCAACAAAATAAGGAGATATGTCTCGCTTCTAATTCAGGTTAAGAAACCCAAACCTACTTCTTTATCCTTCACAACTTGACGTAGGCCTCCACCATTCACTGAAACTTCTCTTTCGCCAACAATTTCTAAGACTTGTTGATTACTGAATATAATAGTCTCTCAGAAGGATTTACTTTTCACCTTTCTGTAGCTTTAAACATTTCGATAATGCCTTTTACATCCTTCTTTCCTGATTCTCCATTTATCTGATAGCTCCTCAGAATCCTTTATTGAATCATTATGGATGTTCTGGGTTCTACTCCCTCTACTCTCTCTCAACTCTTTCTCAATGACCTTATCAATTCCTATCAGTTCAATTGCTATTTCCTTGCAGATGATTCCTTTATCTCTGGATCCATCACTGATCTCTTGCAAAGATTTAGATGGGAAGAAAGACAACTAACCCAATTTCCTCATTTTACAGAGTAAGATATTTCCACATAGATGACCCATAGGCATGTTCAACTTAATATATCTAAAACAGAATTCATTATCTTCTCCCTAAATCTGCCTCTCCTCCAGTCTTTCTAATCTCCAACATCCATCCAGTTTCAAAACTTCAGAGTCCTCCTCAATTCTTTCTACTGCCCTCAAGCCCTCCATTTCCGGTTAGTTGCCAGTTACATCTATTCTACTCCACAATATCTTTTGCAACCATACTCTCCTTTCCACTTACATTACAACCCTTCTATCTAGTTCATGTGTTCATCACCTCTCAATAGAACCATTCAATAATGAAGACATTACAAGATCTCTTCAAATTTTGCAGACTTATTTCACCACTCTCCTTCATACAGCCTCCTGATTATTTCTTCAAATCAATGTTCCATTTCCCACTTTCTTACCCAAACCTAAATTCACTTGTTCCTCACATCCAGGTTAGGTTGCTGGGCTTCCTTGAAAACTCAATTCAGGTGTCAAGTTCTCCATGAAGCCTTTTCAGATTCTTATGGCTTGCTAGTGATTTTTCCCTCCTTAAATTATCTTGAATTTATCTATTTCCATGGAAAACATGAGTTCCTTGAAAATGGGAACTTATTTTTGACTTGTGTCTTTTATCACAAGCACCTAGCACAGAACTTTCTACACAATGGAAATATAATAAACATCTATTGAATATAAGGTAAATTAAATAATAGTGCCAGCAATTTGTTTTTCTCCTGCTGTGGCTAGGTTAGTAACATTCAGTCCAACTTGATTACTTTTTCCTTTCAATACAAAGCATGCTCCCTGGCCAAATATTGACAGGCTGCCATGCTGCCAGGAACAGAAATCAAGGCCTAGCAGATTTAACCCCTCATCTCCAAAATTTCTATTATAGAGCTCTCTGTCCTGATAAACTGTTATCTCAGTCATCCACTACATTTAGACCCAGCTCCAGATCACTTCTCAGCCAACAACTCTTCATCAACCACCATTCCATGCTTCATATCCTTGGCCTGTTCTTTTCCTGGTCCCCAATTAAATCACACAGAATCACAATTAAACCAATTTTATCATTATTCATGGAAAGGAAATAGCATCAACCTATTGGATTAGATTAAATCAGTCTCACTCAGCATCTCACCAATTTCCCAAAAGTAAATATATTCCCCATCCACCATAATGCTCATGAATGTATTGCCTCTCCCATTAGAATGTAAACTCATGAGGAAAAATATTTTTCCACTTTTTGTATTTGTAGTCCCAGCATTTAGCACCTTATTGTTGTTGTTCACTGATGTCCAGTTCTCTGTGACCCTATCTGGGGTTTTCTTGCCAATGATACTGGATTGGTTTGCCATTTTCTTCTTTCTCTCATTTTATAAATAAGGAAATTGAAGCAAGCTGGGTTAAGTGACTTGCCCTGGATCACACAGCTAGTGTCCGAATGATTTTAAACTCACATCCTCCTGATTCTAGGACCCAGTGCTCTATCCACTGAGCCACCCAGTGTCTATTTAGCACCTAGTGAGCACTGTTTTGTTGTTGTTGTTGTTGTTTGTTTATTCATAAAATGCTGCAATAGATAGAGCACTGGTTTTGGAGTTAGGAGGACCTAAGTTCAAATCTGGCCTCAGACACTTAATATTTCCTAGCAATGTGACCCTGGCAAGGCAAGTCACTTAATCCCAATTGCCTTAGCCAAAAAAAGTTATTCATAAAAAGAACATATAGTACTGGATACAATTCCAGATAGTGTAATGAAAAAAGTACTGAACTTAGGAGTCGGGTATCCTGGTATAAATATTGGGTTTACCATTGACTAATCACATGATCTTCAGTTCTTTCTTTTTAAAACCAGGAATATTACACATTAGCTATTTCCCTCACAGAATTAACTAAAATTGTATACATAAAGTAAGATATTAATATTAGCTATCATAATTCTATTCAGAAGGATCCTGACACATCCCACTTCCATTTTCCTCTTCATTCATGCACTGCTTCCATCTCTCTATCCAATGACATCTCCATGTTTGCATCTGACACCATGTGATGAAGTCCCCATAAAATGCTCATAGCCACAACCATGAGAGCAAGCAATCCAGGCAAACTGCCTATTTGTCTGCTTGGAAAAGATGGGCTTTGATATATGACATGATAGCACTTTTCTATCAATGGCACAGCAGTGCTCCACAAATGGAGGGAGAATAGGGGCTATAACTCACAAGAAGTGGAGCCAGGAGTGAATTATGAAAGTCATTCCCTGGCAACTGTAATTATTTTTCTCCTTATCCCCTGCACTATGGATCACAGGTTAAAGGAAGCTGAGACCAAATATAATAGGCAGAGAGCTTCTTCTGGAAACAGACTTCAAATCAGCTTTCACTTGCCCTGTGGCCAGGCACTTCCACTGCAAACCAGAGATCCCTGTTTATGCCCATTAATAACCTCCTCCGTATTAATGAATTGTGCACACAGTGCCATCCATTAAGGCAGTGTTTGGAAAATTCTTTGTGCTCTGAAAGTCTTTTTTCTTTCCTCTGGGCGCACATTGTTGTTATTCAAACCATAAACATAGCAGAGTCAAGAATTTTTTTCTTTTTTTTTTTTTTCCAGCGTTTTCATGAGAGGTCCAACAATAAAATAAAGTAATCATGAGAATCTACATGCCAGTTTTTGGAAGCCAATTTCTGAGACCTACTTGTTTAAAAGCATCAATGGAAAAAAAAAAAGCTAATTTCTCTCAGATGGCTATAGATCAAGAGAATAGGAGAACACAAAAATTATCAATAGATTGAAAAAAAAAAAAAAGGCCTGCTCCTAAGAAAGGGGTACAATTCCTTCTTCGGATTGGAAATGGAAGACATCTATAGCATTAATATAGCATTTTAAACTTTACAAAGCACTTTACTAATGTTAATTCATTTGATCCTCACAAACCTAGAAAGGCAAGTGTTATTATTATATGCATTTTACAAATGAAGAAATTAAGGCTAAAAGAGACTAAGTCACTTGCTTAGGGTCACACTGCTAGTTGTGTCTGAAGGTTTTCCTGGTTATGAGTCCCACACGCTATCCTCTACAACATCTACAAATGTAAAGGGTATAGACAACAGCTATCAAATCACGAAGACAGAATATTTTCAATAATTTCTGAAAAAAAAGCTTCATAAAGTCACAATAGATAGCACATAAGGAAAAAAAAACCCTCTTATCAGAAAGTGGAATGGGTTGCCTTAGAAGGTAATAGATCTCAAGATAGTAGAGAGAGGAATCCTTTTGGGTTTGGGGTTGGCTTAGATGACCTCTGAGTTCCTTTCTAAATTCTAAAATTCTGTCATCCTATAGTTCTGCAATCTGATCTATTGAAAAAATGGAAATGAGAACTCAAGTCAAGGCTAGAATGGCAGGGAGCTGAGTGTAGAGAAATTTGCTTCTAGAAATGTTATCAACTATTCCATATCTCTTAAAGATCTTGTTCATAGAAGGGGCAGTATTTAGGACCCAGATATTTGAGAGTCACATTAGATTCCAGAGTTTCCCCTCTGAAAATAATATGGTTAGATGAAGGCTATGTCTACACAATCAAAATAAAAATAAAGAACTGAAAGAATTTGCTACATAAATTAAAGAAAAAGATACATATCTTGCTCTCAACTATTTGAATATTTCTTTCAGAAGTACTTAAATGGTTTGACTTGGCTAAACAATTGTCTCAGTTCCCCTCATTAGAGATAGCCTCTTGGGATTTAGTAGGTCAATGCTAGGTTTGGTATTACTCCAATCCCAATTCCACCCTTAAATGTCTAGTTACAAGCCAACCGAGCCCTGTTGGGATAGGTTGCTCAGAGGGAAGCACTAATGAAATAAAAGTAATACCAGTTGATCTGGTTAGTGTTTTAAGATTTGCTAAGAGTTTTATCTAGGGGGTAGCTAGGCAGCCCAGTGGATAAAGTACCAGCTCTAAAGTTAGGAGGACCTGAATTCAAATCTGACCTCAGACACTTAACACTTCCTGGCTGTGTGACCCTGGGCAAGACACTTAACCCCAATTACCTCAGCAAAAAAAACCAAACAAACAAACAAACAAAAAAAGAGTTTAATCTAGGTTATTTCAGTTCATTCTCTTAATAACTGGTGAGGTAGGTACTAGTCTTATCTCCTTTTTACAGATGAGGAAACTAAGTCACAAAGAGACTAAGAGATTTGCCCAGTGTCACATAGCAAGTACCTAACGTGGAATTTGAACCCCAAGCTTTCTGACCCCAGGTCCACTGTTCTACCTTGTTTCTTAAAGGTCTCAAGTGAAATATTCTCTGAGTGAGCACACACATGCCTGCGCGTGCACACACATACAGAGTCAGACCTTGGGAAGAGAGAGAGTGAGTTTCCTAAATCCCTTTATAGCAATTTTTGTCTAAGGGCTCTTAGCTGATTTCCACCAGGGGACAGTTTGGCTATCCAAACTGAAGAAAGACATGAGGATCAGAGAGAAAAGACAAAAGATTAGCCAGAGCAACTGGTTAGAGTCCAGGATAGATTTAGTCTTGTTCTTTACTTCTGTCACTATAGCCAGTCTGGTTACTTCAAGTCTGCCATTTTGCTCCCAAACTGAGATTAAATCTCCAAACAACACAGCCTGATTGTTTTGAGAAAGAATAGCAGCAGAATGGGAGAGTATGAGTCAATGAGAGAAGTACTTTCTTCCTTGATGCCCATCATAGACTAAAACTAGTCCATGCATAGTCAAGAATCAGTTAGCCACACATGAATTATGTACTTTGTAAACTATTCACAATGCCTTTATCCTGTTCCTTGGACTTGATACTAGAACAGACCTTAAAGTTAATCTAGTACAGTACTTCATTTTACAGATGAGAAAAATGAAGCCCAGAGAAGTTCAAACTCACAAAGACAATAAATGATAGAGCTGAGGTTTGAATTCACATCTTAGACTCCAGATTGAGTGCTCTTTCCATTGAACCACACTACCTCCCTCCTCGGTTGATATTTGCCAGAAAATGCAAATTAATCAAATTATCCTAAGAAAGACAAAATCAAGGATGACAGTTCTGCTGATTATGAGGGGAAGCAAGGGACCAGAGTTTCATCATGGATTCCAAAGTCAAACAGAAATGATTTTTGGATTCTCTGCCCTTTCTATTTTCTGTGCTACTTAACTGTTCACCTCCATTAGCAAGGAAATAGAGAATGGACTATAAAAGCACTAGCAAGAAGCATTATAGGACTTTTTCCACAAGCATTAGTCCTAGCTAAAAGCAGTATGATAAAATGATAAAGGATTCAGTACAGTAGAAAGACATTGTACTAATATTTAAGAGACCTAGAGTTAAATCATAGTTCTGACACAATAGTTGTATGACAAGAAGTAGCTTCAACTCAGTTTTCCTCATCTGTGAAATGGGAATAATACCACTCCCACTATTTGTTTCACGAGGTTGTTATAAGTAGAAAGTGTTTTGGTAAACTAAAAATTACTGTATGCATGGAAATTATTAGTGTTCTTAGTTCTGAACATGCTGATGGAACTTGGAAGAGTATATATTGCCTGAGGGTCCAGTAGCCTGAATCATCCCAGACTTCCAATCTACCTAATTTGTCCCTCAAAATTTGCTCTGTGGTTCCTTATACCATTCTCCACCCATTCTGAGGAATAGAAAATGTTCAAAAGTGTCCCCCACTTGTCAATACTAATGTCAGTCTCTAAATAGCATGACCATGAAGACAAGTTGATACCAGCCCTAACCATCGAATGAGGTTTGTGGTAAAGTCCTTCCCCAAAGGATATTAATGAGCCTCCTTGTATTTCTTTGATATGGACAACTCCAGTAACTGCATGTAATAGTACTCCTTATACCTCTACAATCAAATTCATTTTTCCATTTACTTTACTTTGAATAATGAATAAAAGAATCTGTAAGAAACCTCAAAGGTCATCTAGTCCAAAACTCCTCCCATCTTACAGTTAAGGAAAGTAAAGTGCAGAAAGGTCTAATACCTCTTCTATTCAAGCTCTACACCAATAATGGACTTGAATTTGGTTCTTCCTGTTATTAAATGTGACAGAAACACAAAGAAGCTGTTGAGTTTACCTCTTCCAGAAGCTTTTTGATACTCTAAAAGACAGTGGTTCTACTTGTCTAACACCGTACTACTTAAAGCTGGTATGAACATATTTTCATGTGTTCAAAAAATGTTGTTGATCTAGAAAGCTTCAGTTGTGTGTTGTTGAGTTTTTTCAAAGCCTAGAATGTTTTCTTTATGGCATTTAGAGTAGATAGGTAAGGCATAGAAAGATCTCTCTTCTATCATCTTCACCATATCAATTATGGAAATGCTAAAGGCTCTGAGCTATCAGAATGGACAGGTCCCCCCAGGGCTCAATCCCTTTCTACTTCTTACCCCTATGTAAGGGTTCTAGTGATACCTGGACCTTTGCCACCTCCTATTGGCTGTGGCAATTCCAAAAGGAAGGGGAGAGCATAGTAACTAGAAGGAAGGTGTTGATAAATACAAGCCATGGTCTAAAATTAGAAAATTATTTATTCAAATTAAAAAGACCCAACTCCATCTAAGATGTTTGCAGAGTCTCAAGGTTTAAAAGAGACTTCTGAGCCAAAGGAGTCCAATTCATATCTCCACTATCTCCACAGGCTGCCCATCCCACTAGGGGCCAGCTCTTTCTGTTTGGAGCTTGTTCATGACAGAGGGAGGCACTCTAAAACCAAGTACATAATTCCAACTTCAAAAGTCAGCAAAAATGATAGTGAAATCAATGGAAAAAAGCTCTTTCAGTGCCAACCTTTAAACATTTACTTCAACCCAGACAGCCCATAACATCTTAGAGTTTAATCCTTTGATTTTTACCTAATTTCAGTTCTCTAAAATGAGAAATAAAAAAGAAGATGATGAGATTGGAAAAATGGATAGATAATGAAGTTTGAAAGAAACTCCTACAATCATCTCTATGAATAAGGAAAAAGAATGTATCAGACAAAGAACTATTTCAAGGTCAAACCCCTTCTTGTCCCAAATTCATATTTCTTTTCCTAATGAGGAGGATCAAGTTCCCACAATATCAAGACAGTGGGTAGAGTTTGTCAGGATAAGACTTCTGGAGCAGGATGGAGCCAGCATGTGCTGTCTTTTGGTACAAAATGAACCATGAAGCACAAAGTAAAATTGACGGCCAACCAGCTAGAAAAGCAATCTGGTGTCATGAAAAAGTAACAGAATACAAATCAAAAGACCTGGAATCAAATATAAGGATTTTCTTTTTACTATATGTATGATCAAGTATCAATATAATGTATTTCATTGGGAAATGCATTGTATTAATACAATTGTGAGTGTACTTTTATGACTGTTCCTCCTTCCTTCTCAAAAATAGAGGAAGCTACTCATAAGTTACTGAGCAAATAGGGCTTTGAGGGAGGCTAGTCTGTCAAGTGCCCTTCATGGTGTTCACTAGACTCAGAAGTCTATTAGATCCTGGGTCAAATTATGCTTCTAACTACATACATTTTACACACACACACACACACACACGCACACATTTTGTTATTATTCAATCATTTTTCAGTCATGTCCAACTCTTTGTAACCCCGTTTGGGGTTTTACTGGCAAAGATACTGGATTGTTTCACCATTTCCTTCTCTAGCTCACTTTATAAAAGGGCAAACTGTAGCAAACAGCCTCAAATTTGAACTCAAGAAGATAAATCTTCCTGACTACAGGACCAGCCTTCTATCCACTGTACCATCTAGTTGCTACCATATATATCCATAGATAATAACCTATTAATAGATAGCATTCATATAGCTCTTTAAGATTTGCAAAGTACTTTACAAATATTTTCTCATCTGACCTTCACAACAACCCAGAGAAATAGGTGCTATTATTATCTTCATTTTATGGATGAGGAACATGAGACAGACAGAAATTAAGCAACTTGCCCAGACACACAGAGCTGGTAAATGTCCATGGCTGTATTTGAACTCAGGTTTTCCTGACTTGGAGTCCATTATGCTATTTGCTGTGCCATCTAACTACCCTTATGGGTAAATTGCTAAATTTCTCTAAACCTTAATTTCCTCATCTGTAAAATGGGAGTGTTAATACCCATAGCATTTATCCCATAGGACTATTGAGAGGATTAAATAAGATTAAGGATAAAAAGGATAAAAAGCACACCTTAAAGCACTACTGGCAGTAATTATTTATGTGGTATTATACAGACATTATTTATCAACATCATCATCAATAAAAATTGGTTAGGAAGTCCATTAGGGGAAACTGAAGTAATTCAGGAAAGAATTAGTGAATGTGGCTTATAGTATATAAATTAGACCTGGCAATCGGCATTGAAATGAAAAAACAGGAAAATCTACTCACTATTCTTAGGTAGAGTAGAGGTTAAAAGGATTAAATTCCTACTTGTTGGGGGAAGCCTGAGAGAACAAGAGGAAGTGGGTAGAATGAGTAATAAAATAGTCACAGAGCAAACCCCACAAGTACCACAAAACAATTGAGTATTAAATATTTGGACATTATTTAGGATACAGCTACCAAGCTCATATATTCTCAACCACACGGAAATTCTTGGACTCTTGACAGTTTTTTTGCAAAGGTTTCTAGGGCACATGTGAAAACAATCACCAAGAAGATAAGCAATTGATCTGTGTGTCTTTTCCCCCTGTTCATTTGCTGGTGCCAGTGCACAAGTCCAGCTTTCCAGATACCTTTACATATAGGTAGATTAGACAATGCTTCTGGGTTCTGGATTCTCAAAGGTTATACTAATGAAGAGCAGATCTTAAGGAAATTTAATCTGCTTCAATGAAGAAAGCACTCAGACAGAATCACAGTTCTTTGGAAATATTGATGAAAAACAAAAACATTTTTCTCCCTTTCTTTTTAACCCATCTTCTTTAATGTCTAGCCCAACAATGAACTGCAGTCTGAAATCTAGCAACAGCAGAAAATTATCTTTTTGAGTTAAGGAACTATATGTCTCTACTAGTTCCCTTTTAAAAGGCTCAAGTCGTTAGAAGAACAACATGAACATCTTAGTGTTGATGTACTGAGTCACCTAGTTGGAACTGAAACAATGAGAAAGACAGATTTAAAGCATGGAACAACAGAGAAATGTTCTACCCAAAATGGACAACCTTGGTTGGGAACTGCATTCAATTCCTTGGACTAACAGTGGGGTCACTTGAGTAATCAAAGAAAAGTACAAGGTCAGTAGATGCTTAGGAATAGGATGATGAACAAATCAGGACTCAGGAAGGAAATGGATATAGGAAGTAGAAGACCCTCAAAAAGGGTCCTGTCTACTCCATGGTTTTAACCAGGATCAATCTTGATTCATCTTCTTTGAGGCGTTACCTCCTCTATCAAATCTTTACTGATTCCTGATCTGAGGTCAATAAGTCATTTCCCCTCTTGGGACCTCATTTTCCTTATCTGCAAAATTAAAAGACTGAACTAGATGATCTCTAAATTCCCTACCTGAGTCTGAATATCCCCAATTTTGCCAGAGTCTAACCCTGAAGCTCTAAGTGTTCTCTTCCTTCTAATGTTTTTCAAAAGCACCTTAAACATTTCTTTAGTCCACATCATTCCTTGTCTTGCATTTTATTTGTCTCTGCATCATCTCCTTCCCCCTTCCCCAAACAGGGCAGGGCAATGTAGGTGTTTGTTTTTGTACATATTAGGCATTTAATGAGTATGGCAGCATTTAAGGAGTATGGAGGCATTCATGTTGACATATAATCCATCTATATCAGGACTGACCAATTTCACAAGAACCATGTACAACACTTTTGTAAGTACCTGCTATGTTAAGTACTATACCCTGCAGTAATTCAGATATAGTCCCTATTTTCATAGAATTTACAGCTTGTTAGAGAGATAGGATACTGACACAAATATATATAACGTAGTATATAATGCAAAAAAGAGTTAGTTACAAGCAAAATGCTCAAGTCCTAGGGAGGAAAAAATTACAGTTAGGGGAGAATCCTGGAGGAGGAGACATTTGAATTCAGTTGTAATGATTGGAAAACTGGGAATTTCTTCCATTTTTTTACTTAAAAAAAACCCTCAAAGATCTTCTGATGCCATTGACAAATTCTAGGCATGTACCCATTTTGGTGGGATCCAAAGATAACTAGGGAGTACAGTGGGTAAAATCACAGATTTAGAGTCAGGAAGACCTGAATTTAAATCCTGTCTCAGACATGTATTGGTTATATGATCCTGGTCAAGTCATTTATTTAACCACTTGACCTATAGTCCTTCCTGACCCAGAAGCCATGACCCTACTTTCTATATAAACCTTGACCTGTTCCCCACTTTCCTTCTGTATTTAGAGTAGCCAGATGCCCACACTGTGCCTATCACAGTGGGTAAATAAGCCTTACAAATTTCTCCTCAACACCTGAGATAATATTTGCAAAAGCTTTTAACACAATGTCTAGCACATAGTAGGTACTATATAAATGCTTATTTTCCTTCCCTTTTCTCTCCTTTTTCCTTCAAAGAACAAATTTGCCTTTCTATTGAAATATCTCTGACCTTACCTTTATAAAAATCCCATGATTCAATTTTTTCTAAGTTAGAATCACCTCTCAGAGGGTCTTAGGAGTCTTTATTTAATATCCAGATCACATTAACACACAAGCCAGGTCATATAAAAACAGCCCTACAAAATATGACGTGGGGGTTACTATTAAGTGCCGCCCTTCCACACTCACTTCTCCTTGCTATATATCTAAAACCTTAGCATTAGAGAATTGTTCCTTTGGGTTAAGATGGTACTATTCCAAGTATTCTCTTTTTAAAAAACACCCCAGGGAGAGGTCATACATTAAATAGAAGGACATCGAAAAAAGAGATGGCAAAACATCCTAGTTTAATGACCTTGGGCAAAGGCCCAAAGCACCTCATTTGGGATGTGAGGTCAATAAGTCACTTCCCCTCAGTGGAACTAATTTTCCTTATCTGTTAAATTAAAAGATTGAACAAGATGACCTTTTAAGTATCCTTCCATACTAAGATTTCATGATTCAGAATATCTCCAGTTTTGCCAAGGGCCAGATCAGCTAACACCAAGACCATAAGTATACGTTGTCATTTAAATTTATAGTGAGCTTACTTTTTCCAACTTATGTAACACTAATTAAATATATTTTTTACAATGTCTAAGGCTTTGCTGAAACACTATCCCTATTGCTTTTATTCAGTTAGGAAAGCCAGGATTTCCCAACCTGATGTACACACACATAGTCCTCCCTCAGGAAGTATAAAAAACATGTTAAAGGAACATAGGGAATATTTGGTAAATAACTATATTAGACTGTTGAAAGTAATCAATCTATTTCTTTACATGCCTGTGCATGGTAAATGTTAGAATTTACTTCCTCTCATATTGAATCGGAGGTTTAAGTAAACCAAGAGGGACAGAAACTGAAAAAGTTGGGAACTCCTGAAATAGCAATCTATCTTACTTAGGTCAGAAGACATTTATAGCACAGCTTTCAAGGACTCTGATGGCAAAGGAAGAGGATGTATCATCCCATATCTCTATGCCCAGCTGTGACCAACAGCCCCAAATGTCTCTAGCTGCCTACTGACCAAGAAGGATAAATAGGGTGCTGTCCCAGTTCATAGGACAAAGGAAGGGAGAATCTGCTAAGAAAAAAAAATCTTTCCTAATGTTCCTTCCTGACCGCTCCATTTCTACCCCAATGAATTAGTGAACCCTTCCACTCAATACTCTATGGAGCTCCAATTGGAATCAGCACATCCAGTAACACTAACAAACATTTCCTCTAGCCCTTCACTACAGACCACTTTGCCCTGCAAATGTGCATTTCTGAAACACATCTGAAACCTGTTACTTCCTGGTGGCAAATGCTTATCCACAATGCAATAGGTACCCAAAAGATAAGTTGCAAAGTCTAAAACATCTAGTGATTTTTATTGTGCTTATGTGAATGCAGTCTCCATAGCACACTGGAGTTTATGCCAGGCAAAGGCTATATGAGGTATCCATTGATTCCAAGTACAGTCACCATCATTTTGAAAGGCTATAGCTAAAAATAAGAATGTAATAATTCTAGTATGATAGACACTATTATTATAACATCATAAAGCATAAAAATAGCTCTCTTGTATACTGTGCTTTATGGTTACAAAGCACTTTACATACTTCCCTAATTTGTTTTTTACAATAACCCTGAGAGGCAAGTAGTTTTCAATATTCTTAACCCTATTTTAACCATAAGGAAATTGAAATTTGGTGAACTTAAATCAGTTCTCTAACTGGGAAATGAGAGTAAGGACATCACAGGGGGAAAATGATAGTGGGGACCAAGTCCAAACCCTGTGTAATTTCTTGCTACTGCATTGCCCCCTGTCCAGTGACTCAAATGAGGATTTTAGATCCTGGACTCATAACCATAGACTGACCTCCAAAATATTGGTCTAAATTTTCCTGGTTGCCTTGTTACTGGCCAAGGGTTCACTTTCATCTGGATTTCCCAATTTAACTCAACAATTGAATCTAGTATATGAAGAAAATGCTTCTCTTCAAATATTCCGACATTAAAAGAAAAAATTTTAAAGACTCTAGAACTGAGGTTAATGCAATGATTAGAAAAAGAGGCCAGGAACCTGAAGGTGAAGCTTGCTACCTACTTCCAATAATAATAACAATAGTAATAATAATAATAAAATGCTTCCCATAACCTGCCATGTACCTTCTCAGTTGGGGAGGGAGGGGAAGAAAGGAGAAAATTTGGATCCCAAAGTTTTAAAAACAAATGTTAAAAATTATTTTACATGTAACTGGGGAAAATAAAATTATTAAATAGTAATAATAATGATAATAAATAATCATGATAGCTAACATTTATAAGTTACTTACTAGGTGCCACAGTGCTATACTATGCACTTTATAATTATTATCTCATTTCATTTTTATAACCAACCTAAGAAGTTTTACAGATGAGGAAACTGAGGCAACAGATATTAAGTGAAGTGCCCAGAATCATGTATCTAGAAAATATCTGAGACCAAATTTGGACTCAGATTTTCCTGATTCCAAGCCCATCATGCTATCCATGAACTTTAAATATATATTATCATTTTTGTACATGGTCAATGTGAGAATTTGTTTTGTTGAATTATGCATATTTGTTATGAATTTTTCTTTTTTTAATTGTTCAACTGGAGGGAATGGAAAGAAAATATAATAAATGCTTGTGAACTAAATAATTTTAAATTAAAAAAATAAGATAAAATATCTTGCTTTCGTTGATTTAATTAAAACTCAAAGGATTAGCACATCTTTTGTTTGAAATGAACTTAATTCATTTTTTTTTTTTTTTTTTTTTTTGCTTTTTGCTGAGGCAATTGAGGTTAAGTGACTCGCCCAGGGTCACATAGCTAGGGAATGTTAAGTGTCTGAGACCAGATTTGAACTCAGGTCTTCCTGACTTCAGGGCTGGTGCTCTATGCACTGCACCATCTAGCTGCCCCAGAACTAGATTCAATTTTAAAAGAAAAAAAAAAAAATATATATATATATACACACACACACATCCTCCCTGCCCCTCTGAGGAGCAAAGTCAACTTCATAGATAGATAGATGGTATAGATAAGAGACTTCAGAGTATGATGTGAGGGGAGATGAGATTTCCTTGCCCATAAAAATTTTCCCTATTACCCAGAAACTCAATAATAGTTATCCTACTTCATATTTCTCTCTTAAAATGGCAACCATCCCTAATAGGACTAAAACACTGAGTCCTTAGTACTAGTGTTAATAAATGTAGCAGCCTAGTCACTTGGTGAAGGGCAGGAGACACCCCAGGCATGAGAGAACATGGCCATCAGAAGTAGAAGAAGCATGAAGAATCAATTCAATTCAATCAACATGTAGAAGCACCTAATATATGCCAGGCACTATGAATTTCATTGTCAGAAAGTCTAACCTATGTCTAAAATAAATTTCCTCTATAATATCCCCAACAAGTGGCCATTTAGCTTTTATTTTAAAATCTCCAGGGAGGGGGAAGCCACAACCTCTTCAGTCAGTTCATTCTACTTTTAGATAGTTCTCATTCTTAGAAGTTTTTCCTAGTATCCAGTCTAAATCTGCCTCTTGGCAATTTCCATCAACTGCTCCTAATTCTGGCCTCAGGGGCCAAATAGAACAAATCTTAATCCTTTTCCAGGTAGCAGCTTTTCAAATACATGAAGGACATTAAAAGAGGAGAAAAAAATTGCTAACTGGCATTTCTATTGGGCTTATATCCCAAAGAAATCATAAAGGAAGGAAAGGGCCCCACATGTGCAAGAATGTTTGTGGCAGCCCTTTTTGTAGTGGCCAGAAACTGGAAACTGAATAGATGCCCTTCAATTGGAGAGTGGCTGAATAAATTATGGTATATGAATATTATGGAATATTATTGTTCTGTAAGAAATGACCAGCAAGATGATTTCAGAGAGGCTTGGAGAGATTTACATGAACTGATGCTGAGTGAAATGAGCAGAACCAGGAGATCATTATACACGGCAACAACAGTACTATATGACGATCAATTCTGATGGACATGGCTCTCTTCAACAATGAAATGTTTCAAAACCACCTCCAATTGTTCACTGAAGAAAGCCATATACACCCAGAGAGAGGGATGTGAAATGTGGACCACAACATAACATTCTCATACTCCTTGATTGATGTTTGCTTACATTGTGTTTCCTTTATCTGATATATTTTTTGTGTAGATAAGATTTTTCTTGCACAACAATGATAAGTTTGGAAATATGTATACATATATTCGATTTGCCAATATTTTAACATAATTAACATGTAGTGGATATCCTGCCATCTAGGGGAGGGGTGGGGAGTTGGGGGGAAAAATTTGTAACAGAAAGCTATGTAAGGGTTATTGTTGAAGAATTACCCACACATATGTTATGCAAATAAAATTTAAAAAAATGAAAAAAAATTGCTGACTGAAAGCACATTGCCATGGACCAGTCCCACAGAGCAGTACAGATTAACTCCAAGGACAAAAAAGACAGTTTGCAAAGTATATGAAGAGGCAGCTTAGGTCTGGAGAACATTCTAGTCTTCCATCTACAATGAACAATACAAGAAGAATCTATGTGATTCTAGAAGGTGCTGCTCAATATTGAAAAAAGGAGTTTCCTCATCTGGGAATTCCCTAAACCAATGAAATTATAGCTCTAATCTCTAGTCCAGATCTCCAAAAACAAAACCTCTACATGAGTTAAAGATTATAGATCAGCATCATCTCCATTTAGGGTCATTTGCTTGGTACAATATAGGACGAAAGAAAAAAATGGTTGTTAAATAGAACGGAACACTGGAAATAGCACTGGTTCTAGAGACACAGAATTTGTATTCAAAGCCTGCCTCTGATGCTTACTGGGTGACCTTGAATAAATCACTTAAAATCCCTAGTGGTCAGTTTCCTCCTCCATGAGGGGAATGAACCAGAAGACTTCTGAGATCATTTTCAGCTTCAGCTCTATGGTCCTATGAAGTGAAAGCAATTAAATCAGGTGCCAGGAACCTAGAATGACTGGACCTAAATAGTCGGGAAGCTAGCCCATTAACCACCAAAGACTATCTTCTTCATGCATCACTTTTCCACTAGTTTCCTATACCCATTGGAAACTTAAGGAATTAAAAAAAAAGCAACACTATCCTACCCACAAAAACTCCACCTTTCTGATAATAGTAACACAACCACTAGATATACAGATCCTATTTTCAAAGTTGCAATGTCTTGGAACCCATAGACTGAATCTCTTACAGGTAGGGAAACTTTCAAAGAAGCAAACAAAGAATGGCCAATGTATTAATGAAGAAAAAATAGTTTGTTTTTTAAAAGGGGATACTTTTGAGAAATACTCAGGGACATGCTAAAGGACCAGTAGTTAAGGAAGGTATGGCCACATCAAATGAGGCTGATCTCGAAACAAATTCCATCAAACTAGAGTAAGGCATGGAGCAGAGGTGATTGAGGGCTGGGGGTATTGGAAGATAGGGACTAACCAAGAAATTGAAGTAGTCTGTGGTGGAGAACTCCAGGTCAAGACTGGCAAGGGCTGGATTCTAATCAAAGCTCTTTCTATTAGCTGTGGACCTGGAAGGCATTTAAACTCTCTGAGCCTCTATTTCTTTATCTGTTAAATGTAGCTAACAATATCTGTTCTGCTTTTCTCACAGGGTTAACAGGAAGCTTGATTACAAGAATAGTAATATAAGAAAAAAGCGCATTATAATAGAAAAGATCTTGGTCAATTCTAAGTGATTCATGATGGAAAATGCTGACCACATTCAAAGAAAAAAAACCAAGGAGTCTGATTGCAGATCAAAAAAATATGATGTATACTTTTTTTGGTTGTTTTCTGTTTTTTTTTCCTTTCTTGTGATTTTTTCCCTTTGTTCAGAGTCTTCTTTTACAACATGACTAATGTGGAAATATGGTTAACATGATTGTACATGTATAACCTATATCGGATTGCTTATTGTCTTGAGGAAGGGGAGGGAAAAAAGGGAGGGAGAAAAAATTGGAACTCAAAATCTTACAAAGATGAATGTTAAAACTATATTTACATGAATTGTGGGGGGAAATAAAGTATTATTAAAAAGAAAGACAGAGAGAGAGAGAGAGAGAGAGAGAGAGAGAGAGAGAGAGAGAGAGAGAGAGAGAGAAAAGAAAGGAAGGAAGGGAGAAAGAAAAAGAAAATGAAAAAGGAGGGAGAAGAAAAGAAGGAAAAGGAAAAGGAAAGGAAAGGAAAGGAAAGGGGAAGGAAGGAAGAAAAAGAGAAAGAAAAGAAAGAAAGAAGGGAGGGAGGGAGGGAGGGAGGGAGGAAAGAAGGAAGGAAGGAAGGAAGGAAGGAAGGAAGGAAGGAAGGAAGGAAGGAAAGAAGGAAGGAAGGAAGGAAGGAAGGAAGGAAGGAAGGAAGGAAGGAAGGAAGGAAGGAAGGAAGGAAGGAAGGAAGGAAGGAAGGAAGGAAGGATCATTAGACCAGATTCAAATGCAAACTGGTAACTACTAGCCCTAATCCTGTGATTCAAATTACTCAGATTCTCAGCTCAGTTTCCTCATCTGTAAAATGGAAACAATAATATTTGCAGTGTCTACTGCTGAGAGTTGTGAGAAAAGCGCTTTTGTAAATCTCAGATTGCTATATAAATGTGGGCTCTTATAGAAAAGTAATATGGAATCCTCTTCTTGGGCAGCTAATGAATTACTGGACTACAAAATAAGAATATCTGACTGTTAACAAAGTTAACAGCTACCATCATCTATGTTGACAAAGGACGCCTTAAATCCTGAAGAGGAATAGGATGTCACACCTAGAATTCTAATAACAAAAGTTCTCTTGGATGGACCCTAACCAACTCCTCCCTGAGGAGCCAGACCCCCAAGAGTATCCCTCTACTTACCTTTCAATGAAGCAACATGTGACAAAGCTTGAGCATAGGTGGCTGTGTTCAGGAGTGTTCCAGGTAAGCACGAAGGGAAGAAAGGTCCTGTGGGACCCACAGTTCGACTCAGGCTGGTAAAGAAAGAAAATTACTTAGCAATGAATCAAATCTCTGTGAACTGCCATTAGTAGTCCCAAGAGGCAAGACTCTATCTTCCCTTACCTCTGCTGGGCCTCCAAAGTGTCCTTTTTGTTTCGAGTTTGTTCTGCTGGGGAAGGGGAATTGATGTTTCTCACGGGTGGGGTCACTTCAGTCATTGGCTCTTTGGGGCCCTCCTGATCAGAAGCCCCTCTTTCTGTTTTCCTCCATTTTGCTCTTCGATTTTGAAACCATACCTAAGACATGATTGGAAATCATCACCACCAGAAAGTCAGGAAATTTGCTCCCCAAATAAATCATGCTAATTAAAAGGACTTCAATTCTCTAAAATTCTGCTTCTTCAATTCTGCTAAATTCTCAAAAAAAAAAGTTTTTTCATTTTTAAATTCATTTGCTATTGTGTTTCCTTTCTCTGGTTTTCTTTTTTTTTTCTTGTAGATAGGATTTTTCTTGCACAACTGGTCAAGTATTTCAACATTATTACCATGTAGTGGACTTCCTGCCATCTAGGGGAGGGGAGGGGAATGGGGGTAAAATTTGTAATGGAAAGCTTTGTAAAGATCAATGCTGGGGAACTACCCATACATATGTTATACAAATAAAAAGCTTTAATAAAAAAAATAAAAAATAAATTCATTTGCTAGAGGTATGACTAAGTACAATCACTTCATTTCTCTTTCCTTTCCATAGTGTCAAATGAAGGTGTTTTGAGTATTTCTATCAATAAGCAAGCAATTATTAAATCCCTACTATGGACAAGCATTAGATTAAGTGATAATCTCTAATCCATCATTTTTTTTGGGGGGAGGGGAATCTAAAGGTAGAGTCAGTAATGCTTTTTCTAAGGAAGCCTATTAAATCTCATTTAGTTCAGTCCAAAGTCATCCATAAAAATGAGCAAAATGTTCCAGTTCTTTACATTTTCTGATTTCAAGGATTTTAAGTAAAACTGTTTCTGTTCCTTGAGGAGGATCCAATTTAACTGCAGTAGTGTAGTAATAACAGTAGTAGATATATTATTGTTATTGCTATTATTACTATAATTATAAAGAGCATTTCACACATCAAAGGAGCTTAATAAATGTTTAGCAATTGATTGGCTGACTACTAGGTTGCATTTCTAATACACACTGTGAGATAGACTGGGCAGACCGCATTCCTATTTTGAAGAGTAAAAAAATAACAAAACTATAATCAGATTTAGTGACTTCCCCAGGATCACTAACCCATACCTTCTCCTACATCTTTTCTCTTTGATCATTTGATAATAACATTTTCCTGGACTCCAATTTGGCTTTCTTTTTTCTTCCCATCACCCCATTCCCATCATTTCCATTGCCTTGAATCACCTTCCCTGGTCCCTATATTTTTCCTTTTCACACACTGGCTTACCATCGGAATCTTAGAACCCCACAGAGCCTGGTTTGGACACCGACCACACTGGCATGTTAGCCTGCCCACATTGTCCCCCGATTATCATTCTCCTTCAACTTGTTTTTTTTTTTTATTTAGTTGGCTTTTAATTGCACATATCAGCAAACGTTGAATAATGATTTTATCTATATTCTAAATTTAGGGCAGTTAAATGCAAAGCAAAATGCAGGCACTTTCTTGCGTCTTAATTGAATGAAGGTCACAGCTATAACAACATTTAATTGAGCCATTTTTCATTATCATATTTTAATGACTTTGCACTGACAGTTCGCCGGCTTCTGAGGAAAGAGCATGATGAAGTCATTTATTTCCCTATTTAGTTATTGTTTGACAACATCAGCTTAGATTAAGACTCTGCTTTAGAGTGCATTAATCATATTTGAATGAGCAAGGGGTACAAATGTAAACATTTTTCCCCTCATTGCTGATGCCCGTGTCCCACGCTAACGCAGACCAAACAACTCGGTGCATCCATTGTCTGTTTGCATAATAGCCAACAAGAGCTCCAACAACAATTCCCGGCCTCTAATTGTTACCACCCCTATCTCACCCTTGCACCTTTCAGGGAGAAGTTATGATCTTCCACTTCTGAATGCTCAATAATTGTCCCATTTATCTCAATTTGCAGTTCAGTCTTTAGGCAGCTATCGCCAAACTGGCATTTTAAAAAAGGACCTATAGTATCCTGGAAAAAGGAGATTTTCATTTCCAAATAATAATCAGTTTAATTTGCCCACATATGACCAATGATTCATGTTCAGATTTAATAATCAGGATCACATAATCTGATTATAGGGGAAATAATTTGTTTACAATCCCCAATTTACTGCTCTGAATTCCATTATCTCTATTCTGCCATTGGGTTTTAAGAGATACTAACATGACCCAGGGGAACAAAAGGCAAACCATTATATTTCCTACAATTAGATCTTTGCATAGCCTTAACCCCAAGCCCCTGCATTAAAAAAACTAGGAACGGCATACAAGAAACCCCATAAATAAAATGAATCCATAATTGTCCTCCAAGAATGGCTCAACCCAGACAACGTAGTTTTAGTATATGCAGAGTTATTTGGGGTATCTCTTGCCCCTACCTATCTTCTGGGCTTAGCTTATTTATACACATCAATGTAATAAGGATACAGCTATTGAAAATAAGTCTTGGCAGGAGATTATCATCATGCCCAGTTTACACTCCCCTTTGTGATTATTTGGTTCTGCTGTTAGAGTTTTTCCCATTGCAAACACATTTTGAA
>JAJPUD010017898.1:0-30086 GCA_023553655.1 Myrmecobius fasciatus
CCTTGGGATGAACTTGTGGGAGGATATAGACAAGGGCTGCCCAGGATGGGTGACAGGGAGGGGCTGCCACCCACATCACTGTATGGAACTCCTGAATGGAAGAGATCCCATATCTATCTGAGGACCTGAAGATACCCAAGCACTTAGACATTCAAGGTGGAAATATTAGTGCATGTGAATGAGCCTTGTTTTTGGCTCAGTCAACCAGTCAACCAGTCAACAACCCTCTCTTCTGTATTAGCTAGAGAATGAGCGCTTTTATCCTCCTGTCTGAAATGGAGGTGAAAAGAGTGGCTGGGAAAGTACTAATTTACATGGAGTTTATCCCATTTTTTCTTTCATTTTTTACAAGTGAAGACATCCTCCATTTTAACACTCTTTTTCTAGGGGAAAAAAGTCAATTTGGAAAGCCTTAAGGAGAATTGTTTTTTATTAAAACTTTTTATTTACAAAACATATGCGTGGGTAATTTTTCAACATTGATCCTTGCAAAACCTTGTGTTCCAAATTTTCCCTTCTTCCCCCCACTATCTTAAGGAGAATTGAAAGGTAAAGATGTGGTGAGATTTGGGAGGGTGGATATTTTGGACAAATCTTTAACTTTGATTTGCTTCTGATGGCTCCCCCATCCATCTGGGCCATTTAACGAGGAATGGGAGTGGTCCACAGTGACCTCTCACTAGCCAAAGGGTTCTCATGGTTCCTGGTCTTGATGATTCTATCTCCAAATATGTCTTGATAGAACACATGCTCAAGCCCAAAACAAGGGGAGACTCATAAAGAATCAACTTCAAACTGCAGAGCAGCTAATTCTGATTAAATACTTGATCCTGCCTATCAATACTCTAGGAAAATGCACATTAATGACAAAAGGTCTTACATTGAGGTTCTCAGAAAACTTGAAGATCACTCACAAATAATCTGCTCTATTTTTAAAGACAAGATGCAGGGTAATTAGCTAAACCCTTTCTCTTATCTCAAATGGGTCAGTATGGTTAGAGCACAAGGTCATTTAAGAAGGATATTATATAAATTTAACACATCTTTCTTATATTAATGATCAGAGCTGGAAGGCATAGATTTTTCTTGTAATTATCTATCAGCAAAAAGAAAGAAAGAAAAGAAAAAAGTATAGTGTTTGTAATTTTGAAGAGGCAGGAAAAGATTTTGGATTTTAACAGAAGAAATTCACCACTCTCTGGAATGAAAGGTAAGGCCAACAAGTCATGGAATCTATATCACCTTAACTGGAAGTGTTCTTTTAAAAATGACATAACTGTAATTATTAATCTAGCCTAATCCCTGCCAGGGCAGGTACCATAGAGCACAGAGCACCAAGCCTGGAGTCAGAAAAAAACTCATCTTCCCAAGTTCAAATCTGCCCTCAGATACTTCCTAGCTGTGTGTGGTCCTGGGCAAGTCACTTAACCCTGTTTGCCTCCGTTTCCTCTTCTGTAAAATGAGCCGGAGAAGGAAATGGCAAATACTTTAGTATCTTTGCCGAGAAAACCCTAAATGGGGTCACAAAGAGTTGGACATGACTGCCATGATTCAACAGCAATCAAAACTAGCCCCTCCTGGACCACTGAGATTTAGACAGGAGGAGGGAGTCTTTGGCCCTCATTTAAAATTCCAAAAAGTCAATGTAACTTCTAACCCAGGAATGAATATAAACTGCCTCTCTCTTCATAAGCATGTTCCTTTAAAAAAAACAAAACAAAACCAAAAGTCACCAAAAACAAACAAAAAATCCAAACCTTATTTTCTACAAGCACTTATTATCTTCCCTCCTCACTGATGTATGTTAAAAATTATTTTTTAAGAAAAAGAAAACATATACATAATATGGATAGTCCAGCAAGTCCAGTGCAGTAGCTCTCAGCCTGTATTTTAAGCCTGCCATCTCCCTGGCAGGAGATGGGTGTCGTGTTTTGCCTTTGGTTCTCTGGACTTGGGTCTCCCCCAACTCATTCATCGGAGTTCTAAAGTTTTTCAAAGCTGTTTTTCTCTAGAATGCTGCTGTCATTGTGTCGCTTGGTCTCCTTGTTCTGCTCATGATAAGGGTGTCCAGGTGGAGAGCCCGCTCCAACATGCTGGTATACTACCTGGTAGAGCTAGCTTTCTTTCTCAGGCCTTGTGCAACTTGGGGTTGTGGCTATGACATGGATGTTTAATTGAGAAAATGCTTCTATAAGACACGAACACCTGCTCTCAACCTTTGTCCTCTCAAAGCAACAAAGGGCTTTTATTTTTGGTTCGCCGAGTCCACGTAAGAGAGTTTATCACTGAATGATGGACCTTAGACCTTTCACTTTTGCATTCTGCCCCTCAAATTCTGGAATCTTGTTCAACGATCAAAAAAAAGCAGATTCTAGTTACCTCTCACCAGGAACTGGGAGGATGGATACCCTTTCTGACTGCCCGATCACTGTTGATTTCCCTTACTGAGATGCTACTGCTACATAGTCCAAATGGTGATCTGCCATATTTAGCTTAAAATTTAGGAAACTCATTCATCTGAGTGAGTCAAATGCTAACTACAAGTACATATTATCAAATTAACCACACCTACGAACAAAAATTTAGCGAGTGGGATTCTCTATTTATCATTGGGTGGCAAGTCGGCTGAGATTCATCTTCCAGACTTTGAAAGAGCTAAGGCTGGAGGTTCTACTCCCTGGACTTAGAAGAGAATGAACCTATTTTAGGGGGGCTGTATGACCTAAGGGGAGAGGAAGAAGGAGGCCCTAAGGTCTGACTGCAGGTGGATAAAGGTTTCTCTCATTGATGAGAATGTAGAATGTAGAAAAAAAAAACCCAATACCCATCACCTGCTGCTGGCTCAGACAATGAAATTTATGCAGCCCTGGGGTCCCTCGACAACGAGGTGGACCAAGCGGACTCTCTATGCACCCCCCCAGGGTTCACAATTCTCTCCAAAGCAGCTCCCTAGAATTTTCCACATCTCACCATGCTGCTGACTTCCGCATCCATCAGACATTGCCTCATTGCCAATGGATCACAAGATTCAGAACAGAGGAAGTCCTGAAGTCCAAAATCCTTATTTATAGCCGAGTGGAAGCGACTCAGATAGGAAGTTGCAGATTCCAAGCCGGGACCCCTTCTGTTCCTCCAGGCTGCCCCCTGCAAAGTGCTGCTCTTCAGGAACCCGAGGGTGATGTGGAAGACTGATGTGTGAGCACGGCAGGAAGGGCACAGAAGGCCACGAGAAGGATTAGAATGCCCCCTCCTTTCTCCAGTGGCTGCAGAAGGGCCGGTGTGGCTGCAGAAGGGCCGGTGTGGCCATTCCTGCCAGCTGGGACACCTGCCATCCTGCCACTCATGGCCTCATTTCTGTGGCTCTGCTGCTCCCCCCGTTCCAACTACATCCTGGAAATGATAGTTCCCACTATGTCCCGGGAACCTGCTGAAAAGCGACCAGCCTAACAGAACAGCTGCAGGGAACCCCGTTTTAAAACTAGGAAATTGACTGTGCTTCCCAGTTTGACCCTTGCTGATCGGTCATACTGTGATGAATGGCACAAAGACAATGCTAGCGAAATGAGCAGAAAGTCATAATTGTTGTGAAAATGTAAAAACATTGCAAAAAAAAAAAGAATTTCCGAGTGCTTAATAAGACGGTTGTAAATGTCACCGGTAATCTTCAGAAGGCTAACCCAAGGTGCTAGTTGGACCATTCAAACGCCTTGTATATATTATACAAGCTGGGGCTGGGACAAGGACCAGAACCATTTTTTCTGACTCCAGAGTCAGTGTTCTATTAGATGGGCTTATTAGAAGAACAGGTAATTCCAAACTCATTTTAAACTAAATTCAGTTTTACAAGCTCACACTAGTGTTGATTTCTTTGAATGCACACACAGAGGCAGCTAAAGTAGCTGTATTTGACTTACCAGTCTCCTTATGGCTTTCAAGAGCAACTTTTGTTCCTTGGGATCTTTCTTCAACTTCAATAATTCAGCAAAGCTGTCCATATTTTCTGGAGACATAATGTCTGTGTTTTCTCCTCCATACAGCTGAACTAACACAAAGAAGCACCTTGATGAAACCTCAAATATCTCAGGATCTTCACTTGTAAGCTGAAAAGAGAAAAAGGACAGCCACATTTAAACTTCAGGGAAAATCCTGACCTTCACATTCTCTAACGAAATGCCGTGTTTTCAATTGATTGGGGTAGGGTGGAAAGCAGGGAGGAAGCAGTGTGAAGATGGGGAGAAGGCCAAGCAGAATTAGAGGAAAGCCTTTATTTTAGAATATTTTAAAATAAATGAGATGGCTTATTTATGTATTTATTTATCTATTTGTTTGTTTATTCATTCATTCAGTCATTTATTTATTCATTCATTTGTTTATCTATGAAAGCTAGACTAGCAAATTAAAGTCCTAAACTGACCTGCTGAATAACTAGAAATGAGATCATTTATAGCCAGCACATCAATCCCATGTATATACCTCTTCAAGTTATTCCTCTTTCTGCATTTTCCTCTGCTGTCCCAATAAATCATTTAGAGGACCTTCCTTTTTGGGCCTCAATGAATAGATACAGGCTCTTCTGTGGAACCTCTTCCTTCTTTAATGCAAAGTCTGAATTTCCTTCGGTCACCAGATCTTTTTCGTGGCCTGTCCTAATTTCCCTCGAAGTTATTGCTTACTCCCTCCTCAAATGGCTGTATATTACTTATATTTGTATGTGTTAGACCTGCCAGTGGTAATGGCAATAATTAAAAACAATAACTGATATTCATAGAGTGGTTTTGTCCCAGAGGAGGGGTCTTGCCATGATTCATTTTTTTTTGACTAAGCAAGCCCGAGGGTCAATTTCTTAACAGTGACCCATAAATAAAAGTAGGCCCCCAAAAAGGGCATCTGAGGAGTCCCTTAATCCAGCAGGCAGGGGCTTTGTACTCGGTGGCCCCCATACCTGTGTATACAACAGGCTTGCAAAATCGCTTTACATCCATTCTCTCATTTTAACTCTCACAACAACTCAGTGAGATGATAATAATCATGATGATAGCTGGTATTTCTATATAGTGCTTCAAGGAGTGAGAAGCATTTATAGACATTATCATATTGAATCCTCAAAATAACTCTAATGTAGGAGTTGTAATTATCCCCATTTTACAGATGAGGAAACAGGCTAAGGGTCCATAAATGACCTGTCCAGAACACACATATACTGAGAATTGGGGGTTCAAACCCACTTAAGTTGAGAGTTCTATCAACTATTCTATAATCCTATCTAGCAATAGAATCCCATCTGCTTGAAGGCAGAGCACTGAATATCCAGAACTTAACACACAGGTGGTGGTGACCAAAATTAAATTTTTTTTTAAAGTTGAATTGAATAAAAAATCATGGAAACCATTTGCTCTGTATTGAGAATGTTTCTTATAGTCTTATATGGCTCACATTTGTTTAGAAATTATCATTATTATTATTTATTTTTGCTGAAGTAATTGGGGTTAAGTGACTTACTTGCCTAGGGACACACAGCTAGGGAATGTTA
Organism: Myrmecobius fasciatus; assembly: GCA_023553655.1. Taxonomy (NCBI): domain Eukaryota; kingdom Metazoa; phylum Chordata; class Mammalia; order Dasyuromorphia; family Myrmecobiidae; genus Myrmecobius; species Myrmecobius fasciatus. Next base: position 5,531 of record JAJPUD010017898.1, read on the forward strand.
AGTGTCTGAGACCAGATTTGAACTCAGGTCTTCCTGACTTCAGGGCTGGTGCTCTATCCACTGCCCCACCTAGCTGCCCTAGAAAAATGTTTTCCTAGCTGGTGCAAAAATACATTTCAGCCCTGATCACGTCCAAAACAACAGCAATCTGGATGTCACTGTGTCAGAATATGAAATTACAAAGAAAAGATATGTTTTGGCTACATTGAACCAATTGAATACACATAATCAAGATTAATTGGGAAAAGTTCAATTGATTCTCATCTGAAAGATGACTTTAAAAGATGATTTAATAAAGAAACTGGAATGAGTAATGTCCTTCAAAGTAGCCCTTTTGGGAACCTACCACTTATCCTAATGATGGCAGTGCCCCAAAGCCTTCTGCAGCCTCAGTTAATATCACAGTCTTCCCCACTTGTCTCAACAGTGACAGTCTTTATTGGGTGGTCAAACCGGATAAGGCTGGTTTAGGTCAAAGCGTGTAGGCAGTGTGTAGGGAAAGGCCTACTTCACTTTTCCCAAGGCCCTCCTTCCACCCCATCCTGCTTCCCCTTCACTATCCTTTCTCTGGTAATTTCCCAATGACAAGTGGAAGCTCATCAGACCCTTGACCTTTCTCTAATCACCCACCTCCCTCCAGCTGCCCAGGACAACTTAATCAACCAGTCATGGGATTCCACTTATCATGGAGAAGAATCTTAAGCTGGTACATAATGATATTTCAAAATTCAGTGTTTGAGAACGGAGAAAAACGAATGACTGCTGTGGCTACATGGACCTACTCAGCTTTTTAAAAAGACACATATAGAAGACGGATGTATGGGCAAGGAACAAAGAGTGAATGCCAAAGAGTGACCTGCTCTTCTAAGAGCGGTATCTGGATGCTCAAGTGTCTGAATGAGCTGAGGTTGGCAAATAGTATTAGGATTAAAGAGGGATTTTCTTCTTTTTTAAAATCACATTGGAGGCTTGAAAAAAAGAATCAAAGAAAAAACAGAGCAACTCTGCTACGGGGATGGGATAATACCAAGAGATCACAGCAAAAAGGTAGAACTTCCTGGCCACTTTCAAGCCTCCTGGCTTTCTCCTCCAGAGTTCAGGGTATTGGAAGAATTGGCAGATGTGATTGCTGGTCACTAGCAATGTCCTTTGACAGATTATGAAGAATGAAAGAGGCACTGAAGGGCTGACAAAGGACAAATATTCCCATTTTTTAAACAAGAGAATGGCTTTGATTCCTGGAAAAATTCTACAAATGTATTAAAGCTCTGGATGACGAACACCTCAAAAAGGAAGATTCCCTAGGAGTTAAAATGACCTAAGAAAGAAAAGGTCAACCTAGACAAATATTTTTCTTTCTTTCTTTTTTAAACAGATAATGTAATTGTACATCCAAGAAAAACTAAATGTACAATATCCTTAAATTTCCATAAAGCATTTGCCAAAGTTCCCCTGATATCCCTGGGGACAATATGGACAGATTTGGTGGTACAGGGCAGATTCAGAAATGGCCAGATCTAGAGTACCCAACCATGGGCTGACATCTACTTGGAGGGAGGTTCCTAGGGATCTTGTTTTGGCCTGTAAAAACCAACATTTTCATCTGTAGCTTGGCTTGAACATGGGGGTAGTTACAGTAACATGTTGGATAAACAGTCAGAATCCAAGAAGATTTTGATAGGCTAAATATAATAAATGTAAAGTCCAATCCTTGGCTTCCAAAAATCAACATTGTGAGAACAGGACGAGTAAAGCACGACTAAATAAGAGCTGACGTAACAAATTTTGGGCCTGTTGGAAGAGAGAGAGCTGCCCTGGCTGCTGCTCCCCCAGGGGCCCTTGGTTTGGCAGATGAAGCCCTTTGGGACCCTCCCCCCTTTTCTCATCTTCTCACATTTTATGACTCTCCCTAGACTCTGCAATCTGTAGCTCGGGGTGCTTTGGGCCTGGATAGCTAACTCCCCCCTGGCAGAGGGGGCCTTTCCTGGCCCTACCCTGCCCCCAGAGATGACCTTCCATTTGAAGGCACATATCTGGCCTGCACGGAGTTTTCTGCAGGTAGTTTCCTCCATTAGAATGCCCTCCTGGGGATGGGGCATCCTGGTTGACTTAGTCCTGGGGCATGCTGGAGCCGGTTCTGACCCACGGAAGAAAGATTGCTAACTTTTCAGCATGAGAATTTACAATGCCGGGTTTGATTTAATGTTCTGCTCATTGTCTAGACTTAAGAAAGTCTTGAGAATTCAAATTAAACTTAAAAAGTGTGAGTGTGAATATATTTTTCTTTCAGAGAGCCCCAGATCCCACATTTGCCATTTTGGTTACCACAGTGCCTGGTGCACACAGTGACTGCTTAATAAAGTCTTTTGGACTGACGGACTTAGAGGCCAGAAAAGCTAAAATTATCCTAATGATCTTAGCAGAGGAAGACTGCCATGAATCAGCATCTTGCCGGCCTGAAGTAAATAGAGAAATACCTCTCTATGCTGCTCCCTCTGCCCACCCTCTGGCCCGGATGACCCTTCCTGGATGGAGAGGAACACCACGGCAGTCCGCTCCTCCCTTGGCCCCTGACCTAAGGTCCAACCTCTAGGACAAAGAACATGAACTCATTCCTCAAGGACCCAAACACGGAGGTGACTGTCCATCCCCTAACTTGCCGGTCCCTTCTGTGCTCTCTGCAAGGCCTCCTCCCCAGGGAACAATCTCCCTTTTCACTTGCTATTATCCCCAAGGCTCGGCTCCCCCCGAAGGCACAGCTTCCATGGCCACTCATTCCACGGCTGGCCACCTGAGATACTGGTAAGGGGACGGAGCAGCCTCCCACTGCGACCCATCACTTGGTAACCCTTCCTCCTGGGAGGTCCATTCCATCCATCTTGACCACCGATCCAAATTCTGGAAGTCGTCGTACAAGGACTTCCAGGTCCTCTCCTTTCCTAACTGGCTCCAGAGTCTGGTTCATGTTCTTTCTCTCTCCTGTCCAGCCCTCACTGTGGAGGATTTCAGCACACAAAACTGGTACTCTGGTACCATAGTTCACTATTTTCATGACCATTTTTATCTATCTCCATCTTCACAAAGAAATGCTGCTATTAACTCGCAAATACCCCATTTTCATGTTCATGAACACTGAAATCCTTTTATCTTTTCACAATCCGGTGTCGTTCCACCCCTCCCTTTGCCTTGTAACCCCAAAAGACTTGCCACACAGGTGTCATCCCTCATCCTCACTTCTACCATACCTCCCATCCCAGTTCTCTCAAATTTACCTCCATTGACAATTTCTTCTATACGCCTCTTTTTCTACTCTGACAATGGTGCAGATAATTGTCATCTTAGCCCTGAATTATATTAATAGCTTGCTGATAGGTCTCCTACCTCAAATTTTTCTAGTCCACTCAGTTGTCAAACTGATTTTCCTAATGCACAGCTCTGATCATATCCCCTCTTGATTCAACAAACTCCATAGGGTCATTTTCTATCCCCTACCTCTTGATCAAATATAAAATCCTCAATGGAAGCCCTTCATATTTTTTAATTTTTAATTTTCTCCAGTTACACATTAAATTTTTTTTGTTTATGCATGTACTTTTTTTTTTTTGCTGAGGCAATTGAGGTTAAGTGACTTGCCCAGGGTCACACAGCTAGGAAGTGTTGAGTGTCTGAGCTAGACTTGAACTCAGGTTCTCCTGACTTAAGGGCTGGTGCTCTATCCACTGTGCCACCTAGCTGCCCCTATGTACATTTTTTTAAAAATTTCCTTATGAATCATGTTAGGAGAGAAAAATCAGAACAATAGGGAACAGAACAATGAGAGAGAAAAAATCAGAACAATGAGAGAGAAAAAAAAAACATAGCATGTGTTGATTTATGTTCAGTCTCCACATTTCTCCCTCTGGATGTGGATGGCATTTTCTATCCAAAGTTTATTGGGATTGCTTTGGATCACTGACCCTCTGAGATGAAGCAAGTCTATTATAGTTGATCATGCTGTTACTATGTACAATGTATTCCTGGTTCTGCTTGTTTCACTCAGCATCAGGTCATATAAATTTTTCCAGGCCTTTCTAAAATCAGCTTGTTCATCACTTTTAATAGAATAATAATATTCCATTTTTGGAATTTTTTGTATTTTAATTTTATTTTAATATTTTTAATTTTTATTTTAATTTGTCATCACTTATTCAGCCATTCCCCAACTGATGGGCATCCAATCAATGAGCAGTTCCTTGCCACTACAAAAAGGCTGCTACAAACATTTTCGCACATGTGGGTTCTTTTCCCTCTTTTAGGATATCTAGCGAGACTATTGGGTCAAAGGGTATGCACAGTGTGACAGCCCTTTGGGCACAGTCATGGAAGCCCTTCCTCCCCCAGCCCTTCCTTGCAGTTTGATATTCTTTCTTACAACAGGCTCTGCTCCATGAACTATGAGATCCAATGCCATTGGATTAATATGACACTCCATCTCTTACTTGTAAGCCTTCTCCCTGGCTGCCTCCCATGCCTTCCTTCCCTCCCCTTCTTCTGGACTTTCCAGCTAAAACCCCCGATTTCCCACAATCCTGCTTGCTTCTGTTAATTATCTCCACTGTATCTTCTTGTAGCTTGCTTGTACACACTTGTTTCCCCCATTAGACTGTGAGGTTCCTGAGGTCAGGGACTGTAATTTTCTTTCCCTAACACTTGGTACAGTGTCCAGCACATAGCCTACCTTTAAGAAATGCTTGTTGACTGGGGGATGTGGATTCTTAGTCAGATGAATCCCTTTCAATTCTATGATTTTGTGGCTGTGAAAAAATATAATTTATTAAGAGAACAGAACCAGAATGAGGCAAATGGTTCGCCATAATTGTAGGAGTTTGTTCCTATCTTCTAAAAAACTTCTCTTTTATGCACCCTGTGATGGGGTAATTGCTGGGTTCTCCAATTGTCCATGAAGTTAGGAGAATACAGCATGGGGAAGGAAGGAGAAAAAAGAACTAACAAGACAAAAAGTGGTTAGCAGAATAGAAATGCAATAGTGTTTTTAATCACAACTACAACGTTTTCCTGGGTGTGTTTCTAATCCCTTTTGTTTTCCATAGACAGCGGCAAAGCAAAAGTCACTAAGTTAAGGTGACATGCTAGAGCCGAGGACTGCATGTCATTTCCTGTCATGGGGTTCCAGACACACGGATGGCTTCGGGCACCACTGACCTGCACAGTCTACGCCAAAGAGCAAAAGTCAGGAATGTTGGTTCAGGCTTAACGTGCAATTTCCTGACTTGTCTGCTTGAGACAAAACGTTTTGTGGGTCTAACATCGGCTGGGTGCAAATTTCCTCCCTTTGTGTTGGCTTAGAAATTAAAAGTAAGTCTGAAATACTGCCTGCCTAGGAAATTCCTTGCAGTGTCTCTTTGGGAAACTATGACATACAGGTCACATCCTCACTCACACAGGTGAGGAGACAAAGAACACGTGTGTGTGTGTGTGTGTGTGTGTGTGTGTGTGTGTGAAAGAGAGAAAGAGAGACAGAGACAGAGAGAGACAGAGAGAGAGACATACACACATCTCCTATACACCTTAACTAGAGTCCAACCTGACTGAAGTCCAGCCAACTTTCAGCTGGACAGCCCCTGAAGCTGGGGGACTGCGGGCGGCCGCCCTCAAAGCGGGTCAGTGTCACTTCCGTTGGCTTTATTCCAGGGTGAGTGGCATCTGGGCTCCTAACAGCCAGTTCCCTACTGGTTTTATTCTTTGGTTCCTTTCCATAAACGCTTTGTGGGACAAACAAAGGCATCAGTTGTGAAGACAACATCCATGAAAGGATCTAGCAGTTTGTTTGGCTTCTGCCATTTTCTTTAAATGCAGATCTAGGATCTAAGGACAGCTCCTCCGTGTAGCTTTGAAAGCCCTTCAGGACCTGGCCTCATTAAGTACTAGTGGGTAGAGCACTGGGTTTGGAATCAGAAAGGCTCTTCTTCCTGGGTGGGGGACCCCGGGCAAGTCACTTTCCCCTGCTTGCCTCAGTTTCCTCATCTGTAAAATGGGCTGGAGAAGAAAATGGCCAACCACTCCAGTGTCTTTGCTGAGAAAACCCCAAATGGGGTCATGAAGAGTTGGATATGATTGAAAGGACTGAAAACAGCCCCAACAACCTGGCCTCCCCTGACCTTTCCAGCTTTGCTGGATGTTCTTTCTCTTCTGGCCCTTTGTCTTCTGGCCAGACTCATCCATCTCCCTTCACTTTGCACTGACCATCGTCCATGGCTGAAAGGGGCTCCTCTTGGGTAACATGTTCTTCATGAAGCTTTCTTGACCCTCCCAACCATCAATGTCCTCCCTCTCAACCTGCCTTGTATTTCATTACCTCCTTTCATTTTCTTTTTATGCTGCAGGTATTAATATCTGATCCCTCATTATTTCTACCATTAAAAGGTAAAAGTAGGTAATATTTTTTTTCCTTGCATCCCCTGTGTCTAGCCCAGTTCCTAGCACATAGTTGGTGCTTGATAAATACTTGTTGATGATTGCCTTGGTTCTTCTCCTACTACCCCTTTCCCAACTGTTCCTTCTTCGGAAAGGCATTTGTTTGGATGCTCTTGTGAATCTACCCTTCTCATGGCTTTGATCATCATGGCTGTGAAGATGATTCCCAAATCTGCCTCTCAGGGTTCAGTTTCTTTTCTGAACACGGGTCCTACATTTCCTAATTCATGCTAGACATAGTGCTGTGGAAGATTGACTGTCACCTTGAACCGAGCTCAGCACCCTATGTCCGCTTCCACCCTGGCCTTCCTTATTTCTGCCAATATTGTCCATTTTCTAGCTCTGAAAATTTGCAGTCATCTTTTATTCCTGCTCATAAAATTTAGGATATTGAAGGATCTTTGATTTAGAACTGTAAGGGCTGTATAGGTCACCGTGTCCAACAATCTAATTTTGCAAATGAGGAAATTGGGCCCCGGAAAGGTGAAGTGACTTGGGCAGACAGGGTCACACAGGTAGAAACCATCCAAGGAAGGATCTGAAGCCAGTGGTGGACCACTCCTGCCCTCAATAAATACAGGAAGATGTTTGAATAGACCTCAGATGCTGAAGGGAAGGGGTCTGGGCTGGGTCTATTCTGTATTTATTAAGATTTAATTGGTGAAGCAGTTGGCTCACACCACAGGAGGTATTCAAACAAAAGCTCCTCATCAAGACTATCTCCTCTGGCACCAGCAAGGAGCATGGCAGAGAACAGGTGGTTCAATCATGTTTGTTTAATGAACACTGTAGAAAATATTTATCCATTGGGTAGTGACTTGAATCCAATGACCTCTAACATTTCTTTTTTTTTTCTCTAGGGATTCTTATGTTCCTTTATGCATATTGTACCCTTGCTCAAAAAACTTTAATGATTTTTTATTGATTATAGGTTGTTGGCTGAATATGTTCTCTTGAGGTTTAAAGGTTCTCTCCAACATTTATCCCATCTTCTTCCAACTTAACTCCCACTACGCAGCTGGAACTAACTGCTCATTATTGCCTCAAGATACCATGCTCATTCCAAATACTGCCTGTTATCCATCCTTCCAAGCCCAGCTGGGGGCCTGACACTTGTTGAATCTTTCCCACGTTGCCCTTCAGTGGAGGCTTCTTCTTGAACTTCTGCAGTTAACGATCATGTGCATCACTTATATTTCACTTAGCATGCTTTATTATTTACATTTATTTAATTTATCCAACTAGACAGTAAGCTTTCCAGTTCCACCTCTTTATCCTCAATGAGTAGCATCAATTCCCATACTAGATAGAAAGGCACTGCAACATAAGATTGAAAGAGCTTGAAAACTCACATAATTCAACCCCACCTTTTACTGATGAGGAAACTGGGGCCCAAAGAAGTCAGGCAGCTTACTTGAGGTCAAACAGCTACCTAGTATACTAAATAAATATTCATCAATGATGAAAATTACAGCTCATTGGAAGCTACATCTGAAGGGTAGAAACAAAAAAATGTTCCCTATGAGGAGCTGAGAATATGAAAAGGAAGGAAAGGAGTGGCTGCACAATCTGGACTTGGAATTACTGCAGAAAACAAAAGCATATCAAAAAGTTGTCAAACTGTGCATACCCTTTGACCCAGCAGTGTTTCTACTGGGCCTATATGCCAAAGAGATCTTAGAGGAGGGAAAGGGCCCACCTGTGCAAGAATGTTTGTGGCAGCCCTTTTTGTAGTGGCTAGAAACTGGAAACTGAAGGGATGCCCATCAATTGGAGAGTGGCTGAATAAATTATGGTATATGAATGTTATGGAATATTATTGCTCTGTAAGAAACGACCAGCAGGATGATTTCAGAGAGGCCTGGAGAGACTTGCATGAACTGATGCTGAGTGAAACGAGCAGAATCAGGAGATCATCATACACAGCAACAACAGTATAACATGATGATCAATTCTGATGGACAAGGCTCTCTGCAACAAAGAATTGTCTCAAACCAGTTCCAATTGTTCACTGAAGAACACTCAGAGAGAGGGAAATGAAATATGGACCACAACGTAACATTTTCATGATCTCTATTGACATTTGCTTGCATTGTGTTGCCTTTCTCTGATTCTTTTTTTTTTTCTTGTAGATAGGATTTTTCTTGCATAACTTCTCAAGCATTTCAACATTATTAACATGTAGTGGACTTCCTGCCATCTAGGAGAGGGGAGGGGACTGGGGGTAAAATTTGTAATGGAAAGCTTTGTAAAGATCAATGTTGGGGAACTACCCATATATATGTTATACAAATAAAAAGCTTTAAAAAAAACAAAGAAACAAAACCTGAAAAAAAAGAAAACAAAAGCATAATTAGTTTAAAATTTGTCTAGTGTGCATGTGTAAATACCTCGGTGTTACACTGGTGAAACCCTATAGATAGCCAACTAATTTCTTAAGAAAGAGGTCATCCAACAGACAACAAAGTACAAGAACAAATCAAGAGTCAATACAATAAGCAGAGTAACATCAGTATTCTGTATCAAACCAAATGTCTTCATAATTCTAAATTAAAAATGTAATAGCTCACAATACAATAGCCTTACATAATGCTTTTCTTACAACAACAAAGTATAACTATACAAACATATTTCACAAGCTATCTTGGGATTTGGAGGCTAGGTTTTATTCTTCTTCCCTATTAGTTTTATCATTGTTTTCTGTTTTGGTTTTTATTCTATCAGAAAAACTGGACCATTAACTCTTGGGTCTCATGTAGTTTTCATTAATGATTTCTTGAAATACAGCTCTAGTGAGCCGGGTTTTGCTCACTCCATTGGAATCCAAATGGAGCTGCTCTACTATGCCAGATCCCTGGCTCTCACTAACTGGCACACAGGTTCTAGCCCAAGCCTCATTGCCCCATTTTTCCATTGTTTGGGTTTTGATGGCTCAGAATGAGTATAAACAGCATTTGTTTTAGTTCTGGCCAGAATTCCAGAGGGTCTTCTTTCAGACTCCTTTTGTGAAGGCTATCTTTTTTCCCCCTTCAATTCTTATCTAGCCTTTAATCACTGAGTGGATCTTGCTGCTGACAAACTGAAACTGGGAGAAAGACCTTAGCTTAAACAAGCCAGGGTCTCCTACTTCTTCCTCAGTCATCCTGAGCCATGTCTTGCCTTTGTACTAGATTTTATTCTTCTTCCCTATTTATGCATTTTATCATTGGTTTTGTTTTTGTTCGGTCAGAAAAAACTGACCCATTAACTCTGTCTGATGACCTCAACCTCGCCTCACTTAAATCCAATTCCTTTGCAACTCGAGTGAAAGCGGAACCATCACAACAATCTTCCAGCAGCCTTGTGAGAGGGACGAAGCCGATTTTATTATCCTCAGTTTACAGATGAGGAAACTGAGACCCATAGAAATTAAGTGTTTTTCCCTGTAGCTACTGATGTCCCCTCACCCATTATCATAGTAATTACTCAGATTACACTTATGCATTAATACATAAGCTTCTTGAGGGCAGAGACTATGCCCATTTTGGTCCCTGAGTGCTCTGCTAGGAGAAGGTGCATAAGGTCAAATAGCTCCTCAGTGGCAGGGTCAGGGCTAGAGCCCATGGCTTCTGGGTCCAGTTCTACGACTCTCTCCCTTAACCTTTATGGTTTTGGCGTTCCTGAACAATTTAGCAGGCTTAGAGGTGGGATCAGAGCAGGAACACAGAGCAAGAAAGTCACCCAAGTGATTCAGCTGCCCCAGGAGTAACAGAAGCAATGCTAGGGCAATTCAGAGAAGGCCCATGAAGCTTGGGGAGACCACAAAGCATGAAGGACCAGGAGATGGAGGAAGGCCAAGAATGAGCCGCCCTCCCATGGCAGGGGTTTTAAAAGACCACAGCAAGAACTACAAATCAAGGGATATTTTTCACAAAGATGTAATGCATCAAAAGCTGCTCTTTGACTTCAATTGTTTTAGTCAAAGCCCCTCACATGCAGGACAAAGAGCAGGGACACTAATTATTTGTTTAATGTGTCTAAAACCCCAGAGTGTCTGAACTGGACCACCCAGACCAATGGCTTCTCTCAACAGAAGACGAAGTGGAAGACTGGAGAGAAGAAGAGATGTCTCAGGTGATCTAGCTGATCTACTGCAGAGGTCCGAATGAGAGAACACATTAATTCTAGCTCAAAAGACAAAGTGCAGAGCTTCTTAAACTTTTTCCACTCATGAGCCCTCTTCACCTGAGAAATTTTTCCATGACCCTGAGTATATGGATATATAAAGTAGGTTTACCAATTAAACATTTACTGATAATAAATCATAATTTCATTACCCCCACATTCTGTTACGAAGTCCCAATTGGAGATGTGAACCACAGTTTAAGGAGCTCAGGTCTCATCGACAGAAAGCCGGACTTAAGAGTCAAGAAGACCCAAGATTCGAATCTTGCTTCCGACACTGGATCACGGACAGGTCACTTAGGTTCCTGGCGGCCCAAGCATATAAGGCTCCATGTAGCTGATCCATAGTGCTAGATGGAGTTGGATGCTCCCAAACTTATGAAATTATACCCATTAAAAAGCAAAGCATCAGACTTCTCAGGCCAAGCTGAATGTCCCTCCGGAATTCTAATATAACACCTTGATTTACCGCTTCCATAAAACACCTTCTTCCACAGCAATCCCATGAAGGGGCTGGACATGTTTCTCTCACCGCTTAGCGAGGTTACCATTAAGATTCTGTGGCCGGACATTTGGGCTTCTCTCTGGTCAGTGGACAAGCGCGTTTCATTTTGTCTCTGTAGTCCTTTCTCTGAAGAGGGGTCAAGTGGGTAATCCTGGCTGTCGCCAATGGGAAGCGTGGGGCTGCCTGGCCAGAGCTCTGCTACCTTTCTGGGTCGTTTTCCTTCGTGTGACTGGGGTCCCCGTGTGAATTCTTCTCTTGGGATGGCTTATTTCATTCCACACTGGAGGACCAAGTCCGAGGTCATCTAGTCCAACCCTCCTGTTTTACAGATGAGGAGATGGAACTTGTTCGAGTTCATACAAATCTGTATTCTTTATACTAGTTATTATTATTTTTTTTTTTTTTTGCTTTTTTGCTGAGGCAATTGGGGTTAAGTGACTTGCCCAGGGTCACACAGCTAGGGAATGTTAAGTGTCTGAGACCAGATTTGAACTCAGGTCCTCCTGACTTCAGGGCTGGTGCTCTAACCACTGCGCCACCTAGCTGCCCCTATACTAGTTATTTTTAATAGTTAAATAGCACACTATTAAATTCATAATGCACAGTTTCTTCAGCCATTTCCTAACGGATGGGAACCCATTTGGTTGCCAGGTTTTTGATGCCATCAGAGAGCTAGGACAAATACTTTATATTAATGAGACTTTTCCCTTTGTCTTTGGCCTCCTTGGGGCATATGCTCAGTGGATGTGCCATGGGATCAAAGGGCAAGTAAACTACAATAAAGTAAATTACAGTTTAGTAACTTTTCTAGGATTATTAATGTTTTGATTGTTTTCACTGAATCTCTGTAATTCACATTCTATAATAATTATTTACTAATTACTATACATTTTCAAATAATGATGCATTATATATTATCATATATACATAATTAATACATATTATTAGTAATATATAACTATATAATATATAATTTATATTATCATTTGAAAAGCAAAATTTGTCTTCTTTTACTTATTCTTATACTCTCAATTTCTTTTTCCTCTCTTACCACTTTAGCTAGCATTTCTAAAACTATAGCAAATGACAGTGGCAGAAGTAGGCATCTAATTGGAAAGGCCTTTAGTGTTACTCTATTACAAGCTTCTTTTTGGATGAATAATGTTTGTCACATACAGTGAAGGTCCATTTATTACTAGGCTTTTTAGCATATGCAGAGTTAAAAAAAATCATGAATGGAAAGGTGTATTTTGTTAATGCCTCTTCAATTGACATAATCATGTACTTGTCTATTATTTTGTTATTAATCTGATTTATGTTTATAGCGTTTCTAACACTGAACTATCCCTGCATCTGTGGTATAAGTACAACCAGGTAATAATAATAATATTATATGGTACCTATTGCATGCCAGATACTGTACTAACTCTTCTACAAATATTTTCTCATTTGATCCTCATAACAACTCTGGGAGATATCATCCCAATTTTTCAGATAAGGAAACTGAGGCAGATAGAGATGAAATAATTTGTGCAGGAACATACTACTGAGTATCTGAGGCTGGATTTGAACACGGGTTTCCTTAAGCCTCTTTGCTAAAATTTTACTTATTATTCATTACTGCTATGGGTCTTGCCAATGCTCTTTCTACCACAGTTGCCATGCTATATTAGCCTTTTTGTGTTTTTTTTTAAAGTCATCCCTCTCTTTCAAGAATCCTACACCATCCTCTAAAACTGTCTTAACTTTTGAAGAAAAAATTTAACACAATCTCTTATATAATTTTCAGCAAATTTAAGTCTAAATTAATAACATGCCATTACAAAATCAAATAACAATTTAATGTTAATTTAATTAAGAATTTTTCCAAGATGGCTATTCTTGAAGGTCATCCATAAAGTAACAGAAGGGCATTGGAGTGTATGTGAGTGGAGAAAACACCCAACACTGATGAAATTTATATGTGCTTGGAGGATTTTAAAAATCATACAATTATAATTCGCAAATCCTAGAATGGAAAGTATTTTTCCCCTCTATATAGCTAAGTAGCTTTCCTCCCCCTTTCATTAGAATGGGAGTATCGTCTTTATATTGATTATGAATATATTTATATTTGTCTTTGTCTCTTAAGAATATAAGAAGTTGTGAGTGGGGAGTCTATCATTCATTATATTTATATTCCCAATACCAAGCTTAGTGTCTTGCACTTTGTAGATGCTTAATAAACATTGTTAATTGATTGACTGGCTTAGTTGCCTGGGGGTACTGACATGGTGAATAACTGTCCCACAGGCTCATAGCTAGTATATGTCAGAGGCAGACTGTGACCACAGGTTTTACTGAATCCAAAGCTGACCTTTTATCCATTACATCCCATTGTTTCTCATCTTTTTGTTACTGTGATTTGTTTCAGTCCTGTTTTTATAACCCCATTTGGAATTTTCTTGGCAAAGATACTGAAGTAGTTTGCCATTTTCTTCTTTAGCTCATTTTACAGATAAGGAAACTGAGGTTATATGCATCTGTCATACACTTGACAGTTTTGAGAATTAGAAGAATAGAATGAAAAGTGATTAGAGAGATTTCTGAAATTGATTTTGATTTGAATAAAAAGCATATTAAGAAAATGAAACATCTGTGCAAGATATTATGAAAACTCTTCCTTAATATACTCAAGTATATGATAAGAAACAGTAAGTATGGACCAAGAAAGGAATAGTCTATCTGGAATGAACATGCATCTAAATATCTAGCAACTAACATCTAAAATCCTTTTAAAGGACAATTCCCCTTGTCAACTGCATTACTTAAGTAATTTAAAAAGCACAATACATAATATGGTCCTGACATTATTATGTCTACTTTCTAAGAAGCAATCTAGTTAATTCTGTAGATATTTATGGCCAGCAGATTGATCATTTGCTTACGATTTCTCTGGCATTAAAAGTATATGCCTGAAAGAAAAATACAAATGATCACCATTCCTTGTACTTCTTCATCTATGATACCAGAGATAAGAATTTTCTCCAAGAATCATAATATAAATATATTAACCATAAATATTAACTCAGATATACATATTCTAAAGGCAAGATGCTCTTCCAATGATTTCATAGTAGACACACTATTAGAGGGTCTGAATCACATAACTTTGGACATTACTACTATAAAAGCAGAAGACAAAAGTTGTTCATAGCTAAATGATACAATGAATTACTGCTTTTACATAGAGAAGCAAATAAATTGGTGAAGCTGGTTTTATTACGAGTCTAAAGGTAAAAAGAGACACAATTTCATTTGATATTTTGTCATCTTGCCATTGTGTTCATGATAAGTATATGCAAAAGGACACCTTGAAAATAATTGGAGTTTATGGCAGAGAAAAACTAAGAAGAACTTGATGAGATTCACATTAAATCAACATATACTTTTATACTCAGTGATTTAATTCAGACTTGGACATAGCAAAAAATATGGTGGAAAATGCAATTTGATGTTTGTAGCAACCCTTTTTGTAGTGGCAAGGAACTGGAAACTCAGGGGACACCCATCAGTTGGGGAATGGCTGAATTAGTTATGGTATATGAATGTTGTGGAATATTATTGTTTTATAAGAAACAATCAGCAGGATCATTTCAGAGAGATCTGGAGAGACTTACAGGAACTGATGCTATGAAATGAGTAGAACCAAAAGAACACCATACACAGCAACAACAAGATTATGTGATGATCAACTCTGATGAATGTGGCTCTTTTCAACAATGAGGTAGTGCAGGCCAGTTCTAATAGATGTGATGCAAAGAGCCATCTGCATCCAGAAAGGGGACTTTAGGGATAGAATGTGGAGCACAACATTTTCGCCTTTTTTGTTGTTGTTTGCTTGTTTTTTCTCTCTCATTTGTTTCCCTTTTTGATCTGATTTTCTTGTGCAGCATGATAAATGTGGTAATATGTATAGAAGAACTGCACACTTTTAACATATATAGGATTACTTGTTATCTAGAGGAGTAGGGGGGAGAAGGGAATGAGAAAAATTTGGATCACAAGGTTTTGCAAGGGTGAAGATGAAAACTATCTTTGCACATATTTTGTTTTATTATTTAATTTTTATTTTTTTTCCACTTAGTTTATTTATTTTTAATATATATATTGCTTTATGAATCATGTTGAGAGAGAAAAAATCAGAACAAAAGGGAAAAAAGGGAGAGAAAAATAAAACAGAGAAAAAGAAGTGAACATATCATGTGTTGATTTACATTCAATCTCTATAGTTCTTTTTCTGGATGCAGATGGCATTTTCTTTTCAAAGTCTATTGGGATTACTTTGGATCACTGAACCACTCAGAAGAACCAAATCTTTCATAGTTGATTATTGCACATTTTCTTTGTATATATTTTGAAAATAAAAACCTTTTGTTAAAAAAGATCTATCTATTCCTTTATTGAGAATAAATTATTCACAAAATTAATTTTAAATAAACATTTAATATTTTAAAATGCAATTTGAGTGATAGGAATGAAAGAAGTCAAATGGTTATTGATACATATAATATATTATGAATAATTTCCTTGAGAAAAGATCTGGGAGGTGCTTAAACAAGGGAAGAATTGAATAATATCACAAAAATGAAATTATTTTTATTTTAAAAGATAGAAGATGATTTATTACGGTGCAAGAGTCATTTCTTAATCATTTTTATGTGTATAGTCAGACCATCAACTTGTTAAAATAAAGGTTAAAATTAATATGAAAACTAGGAGAATAAAAATGAGGAAAAACATTTCATCATACAATTAAACAAAAGCCAAGTTGACCTTTTAAAGCAAGCTAATGACACAAAAAAATAAGGAACTAGATTGAGAAAAGAATATTAACACCATTTAAAATAATTTCCTAAAGAAGTTTTGCTGATTACAAATCAACTACTATAGCAAAAAGACCCAAAGAGCCCAGAAACTGCTAATTTGTGCAAGATCTTAATCTCTAAAAGGAGATTTATGGCTGATAAGGACATTATATTAAAATCTAAACTCCTTTATAAGATCTCATAGAGCAGGATAGCATGAGCACTATTACCTCATAAAATAATGAAAAGTGACAGAAGAAAAAAAAAGAAACAAAAGGAAAGCTTCATGAGGGATCCAATAAAGTACTCATCCATCCCAGTTGCTATTGTTCATTTGTTCAGATGTGCCCAACTCTTTGGGATCTCATGAACCATAGCATATCAGGTTCTTCTATCCTCCACTATTTCCTGAGTCTATCCAAGCTGATGTTCATTGCTTCCATGACAATTTCTGTCCATATCATAACTCTGCCTTCAATCTTTCCCAACTTTTCCAATGAGTTCCATCATTTCATTATGTGGCCAAAGTATTTATGCTTCAGTATTTGTCCTTCCAATGAACAGTCTGGTTGAATTTTTTAAAGTATTAACTTATTGTCAAAAATTCTTTTCAGCATCCTAATTTGAAAGTGTTGATTTCGCAGTGCTTAGTTTTATTTGTAGTTCAACTCTCAAAGCCATATATTGCTCCCAGAAAAAAACTATGGCTTTTTCTATATGGAACATATGTGGATGTGTGTGCATATAAACATATATATATATACATATATATGTAATTTGACTACATTTGTTTCTTACACCACTGATGGTGAAGAAATCAAAGTTGAGAAGTTTGATGAAAATCTTCATCTTCCAGAAATAACATGAAAAAAAATGTCACATTGATCATCAAGTATTATAATGATAAAGTTGGAAATAAAAAATTGGAATAGGAGGCAAGTTCAGCTTTGGAGCACAAATGAAGTACAGCAGAGACTAACAGATTATTCTCAAGATAACTCTCTGGTCATGGCAAACACTCTTTTTCAACTTCCCAAAAGGCGACTCGACAAATCACCAGATAGTCAACATCAAAATCAGATTGATTGTATGCTTTGCAGCTAAAGGTGGAGAAGATCTATACAATCAGTCAAAACAAGACCCAGAGCTGACTATAGCTCAGATCACAAGCTTCTTCTTGCAAAATTCAGACTTTAAATAGAAGAAAGGAATAGAGGAAACCATCAGATCACATAGATGTGACCTAAATGACATCCTTTATGAAAATGAAGTGAAAATGATGAATAGATTTAAGAGATTAGATTTGGTATACAGAATGCCTGAAGGACTGTGGACAGAAGCTTACAATATTGTACAGGAGGCAGCAAAAAAAAGTCATTCATCCTAAAGGCATTTTAAAATGAAACTGAAAGATGACAACAGAGAATGAAAAATATCTGAAATGCTTTTCACCCTCAAAGACTGAAAAGCCACCAGATCTCATCTTTCAAATTACAGTCCCAGATGTGCATTTGAGGGAAAAGGAACTAACACTGAAAAAAAAAGAAAGATGGGAAAAGTAGCAAGATGATTCTGAATATAGAGAAAGCAAGTCTATCACCTCTAGAGAGGATATAATTTTGAAGGAACTAAAGGAATTGATTCACAAGAAATAGAAAAGAGGGAAACATACTAAAGGTATGGACCTTATAATTACCCCCAAAAAGGTGACTCAAAATATTTATGACCATCCACCCACATACCTGACTCTTCATTAATATAAAATTTTCATCAGAATAATTTACGTAACCAGGGAACACTTGATAAAGATATTAGAAGGAAAAAAGGCAAGCTTTTACAAACAACATCTCCTAGCAGTCCATATCTTTAAAGTCATACATTTGATTGAAAAGCGTAAAGAATGTAAGATCCCCATTCTGCTTATTGTTTGTTGACTATAAAAAAGCATTTGATCTAGTAGATAAAACTCTCCAAAATGTATATTTGAATTTTATAATATCCCTTGAAAGATGTAACAAAAGAAATAAATAACATTTGGATCATTAAATATCAAATGAGGCATAACTCAGGGAGATGGATATCAATTATTATTATTATTTCATTTTTATTTTTATAATATCTTTTTACTTGTCAAAATACATGCAAAGATAGTTTTCAACATTCACCCTTGCAAAACTTTGTGTTCCAAATATTTCTCTTTCTCTACCTACCTCCCCCTTCCCCTAGAGAGCAAGTAATCCAATACAGGTTAAACAAGTGCGATTCTTCTAAACACATCTCTACATTTATCATGCTGCACAAGAAAAATCAGATCAAAGGGGGGGAAAAGACAAAGAAAAAAAGTAATCAAACAAACAACAACAACAAAAGGTTAAAATACCATGTATTGATCCACACTCAGTCCCCATAACCCTCTTTCTGGATGCAGATGTCTCTCTTCATCAAAGTCTATTGGAATTGGCCTGAATCGTCCCACTATTGAAAAGCGCAAAGTCCATCACAGTTGATTATCACATCACATATCCCTATGTACAATGATCTCCTGGTTTTGCTCGTTTCACCCAGCATCGGTTCTGTCAGTCTCTCCAGGCCTCTCTGAAATCGTCCTGCTGGTCATTTCTTAGAGAACAATAATATTCCATGACATTCATATGCCAGAACTTATTCAGCCATTCTCCAACTGATGGACATCCACTCAAGTTTTCAGTTCCTTGTGGTTACAAAAAGGGTTGCCACAAACATTTTTGCACATGGAGGTTCTTTCCTCTTTTTTATGATCTTTTTGGGATACTAACCCAATAGAGACACTGCTGGATCAAAGGGTATGCACAGTTTGATAGCCCTTTGGGCATAGCTTCAAATTGCTCTCCAGAATGAGTGGATCAGTTCACAACTCTACTAACAATGAATTATTGTCCCAGTTTTCCCTCATCCCCTCCAACTTTTATCATCCTGTCATTTTAGCCAATCTGAGAGGTGTGAAGTAGTACCTCAGAGTTTTCTTAATTTGCATTTCTCTAATCAAGAGTAATTCAGACCATTTTTTCATATGATAACAGAAATAGCTTTAATTTCTTCATTTGAAAATTGTCTGTTCATAATCTTTGCCTATTAATCAATTGAGGAATGGATGCCAATTATTAAATCATTGCCAAGGAGAAAGTTTTCTTAGAGATGGTAAAGCCTACCATATATTCCTGTTTGCAGATGGCACGGAGCTGACTGCCATCAAGACCAAGAACACTGTAAAGACTCCTAAAGAATATCCATAAATACTCAAAAAAGTTTGGCCTATCTACATAGGAAAAATAAAGTGGATGAAGAGTGCCTATTATCCAGACTATGATAAATAGCACTATACAGCCTATCTATCAGTAAATATATCTGAATCAGAAAGTGTAAATGGACAATAAGAGGGGCTCAGAATTAAAAAGGAGAAAGCAGGTTGAATTGCTTATATAATAATGCTAGGCTTTTCCTTGAGACAAAAGTCCATCTTTACAACAACATCCTTCTGGTGATATGACTATGAGTCATGAAATGTGAAAGTTTCTGAAGAACAGTTTAGGAAAACCCAAAAGGCAATGGAAAGTTACACAAAGGATGTGAGTAGACTATAACACATTACAAACAAGAAAATAATCAGGAAAAGTAATGTAAGGCATGTCATCAACTCAATATATTCCTGAGGGGAAAAATAGCCTAGCCACAGAGTAAGATCAAAGGATAATTGATAAACAGTCCATAGACTATCCTTTTATTTCTACAGCATTAAGAAAAAGCAAGCAAGGTTTTCAGCATGGTTGGGTAGAGCCTTTGTGGCAAATTTATGGGAAGACATGGCTAAGAGGTAAATAGAATAGATAGGCAAGACAGATGGTATGTGGATTCTAAAATTTTCTGCAATATTAAAATATATTTGTTAACATCAAATTTCCCTTTTATCACTTATTGTTTGTCATAATTAAATATGCAAAATCATTTTCATTTATTGCAAGTTGGTTAAAAGCACTAGCTACCTCCAAGGAAAAGAATGATCCAGCTTTTTAAAAGAAAACATAAGACACTTTAAATTTTAAGAAATACTGGTCCAGTGTATGCTGCTTAATAACCTCTCTTTCTAAAAGTTTTCTTTTATATTGCTGGAATACATTAACAAGATGCAATATTTTCAAATTAGACTGCCAATCACCATTCCTCTGGATTTGCTCACATTACTCTTCCTAAAACTCAGCTAAAAAGGCAGCAAGAAAATGACATTAACGTGTCATAAGCTGATAAATGGTGCTGCTTCTGGACTATCAGCTGAATAAAGTACTTGATCGCCCACAGCCTTGACACTGACCTCTTCCCCTGAGAAATAAGGATTCATTTCTGTCTCAAGTGACCCTCAGGCAGAGAATGTTCTTAAATGTGGGGATTTTGAAGGAAGAAAAACGGCTGCCACCTTTATCGATCTCGATACAGCCTATCAGTCACAGACTCCCAGCACCCTGAGGAATAAAAGATTAGAAAATGTGAAAGTCATTGGGAGGATGAAGCTGATCTTGACATCACTTCTGGACAGCGCTGGATGGTTCTGACTTGCTTTCCTAATGGGCCTGGGCTACTCTTAGCTGCAGGGAAAAACCCAAATTTGATGCATTACCGAAAAACTTCAAGTCAAGAGTCTCACCCACAAAGTTTTATGAATCCATTTGCTAATGGCTTCAGAATCTATTAATGGCGTTTTTCCAATGGTGATGGTGGCCGAAACAACATGGAATGTGTTTTTCTAAGCAACAGACAAAGAGGAGCAAAGTATATATTTTAAAAATATATTTATTAGTCGATATAAAACTCTATTGAAGTCACTAACTTTCAGTGATTTTAGAGGGCAAATTTGCCAACTGGGAGAACAGAAACATCGAGTTCTTTGGAGAAGCCAATTTTTTCTTGTTTCTGTCAAAGTTTAGACTTGACCATCTGCCAGCAATGGCTAAACAATTTTGAGCTCTTTCTCGTTTTCATCCCCCGCTTATGTTCAGTAGGAGTTTACTGATTCTGGATGGCAAAGGCCTGTTTATCAAAGCGGATGTGAAGGAACTAATGCTTCCTCATAAAAGCTGTCCATTAGTGAGTAGAGAAGAGGAAAGGTTGTCTAGCTTGGTAGTGACGACAATGTGACATGGACTTGGGAGTGAACAGAGATATAGAGTGACACAGAGTGAACAGAGAGAGTGATAATTAAACTCATGGAGGCTAATGAGGTCACAAAATTGAGAAAAATGAAGAGGGTTTAGGACAGAGTGTTGAAATCCACAGTTAAGATATATGGTATAGATGAAAATCTCTGAAAGCAGACTAAGAAGTGGTTTAACAGGTATAAGAAAAACCAGGAGAAAGTAAAATCATGAAAATAGCCAAAGGATAAAATCTAGAAGGAGAGAGTAGTCAACAGGATCAAATACTTAAGAGACATAAAGAAGGATGAGAAAAGACCATCCAATTTGGTATCTCAGGTCTTTGTTAACTCCAGATAGATCATGAGTGATGATGCTGGAAACCAGCTTTCAAAGGATTAAGAAAGGATAAAAGAAAAAGTATAGACAATGAATACAGATTTTTTTTTCTAAAAGTCTGAGAAAATGAGGAGGATTGAGGCAATTGTAGCTACTAGCTAGCAAAAGTTTTTTTAAGTTGGTGGAAATGAGGTGTTTTGTCAGGCAGCAGGGACGGAACAAGGAGACAGGAGGAGACTGAAGGTTGGAGATTGGGGAAGCAATCTGATGGAGAAGGTGAGAGGAGATGGGATTAAGGAGACATGTAAAGGGACTGGCATTGCAAAGAGAAGGATCATCTCACTATTAAAAAGAAGAATAGAGAGGAAAAGGAGGGCGAGACATTAATAGGTTTTTAGGTAGAGAGGGGAGGAGAGGAAGCTCCCCGCCAATGGTCTTCTTTTGTTTAATAAGGCAGATGAAGTCCTCAGCTAAGTGGAGGGAGAGAGAGGAATGTGGGAGAAATTTGGGAAGAGCTTCTATGGGAAGTGGAAGAGATCAATTAGGGGGAATGAAAGGGTTTTCTAGCTGCTGCAAGGGCTCAGTTGAGGTTAAATACCATTATTCTGCAGTGGGCACACAGTTCTGTCACCTGATTTCCTGTAGTTTCACTGCACAGTCTGATAGGGGCTGGGAGGACATCACTGGCAGCATTATAGGAACAAAATCATTAAGAACCATGAAATGAAAGAGGGGGACTCCATCAGCGCAGCCTTGTCCATTTTGTGTGCTCACTGACCTCAACCTGTTTCATCTTTACTTTATATTCTCAGGAATGCTTATACCTGGCTTATCAACCCCACAACCACATTCGAGTGCCTTTAGAACAGGAAGAATGGCTATTCCTTTCTACAGAGCATGCACCAAGGTCATGGGCTTACAGGTGACAATGAATTTTGTTTTTCAGTCACTTTTTAATCACAGCTGACTCTTCATGAAAACCCCTATTTGGGAGACACTGGAACAGTCTGTCATTTCCTTCTCTACTCATTTTACAGATGAAGAAACTGAGGTAAATTGGATTAAATGATTTGGCCAGGGTTATATGGCTAGTCAATGTCTGAGCCTGGATTTGAACTGAGGAAGCTGAGACTTCCTGACTCCAGGCCAAGTGCTCTACCCCCTGCACCACCGAGCTGCACTGTGATAGTGCATACTCTTTTAGAAAGAATTAATGAATGAAAGAAGCACCAAAATTGGGAAAGAGACTAAGAATTTTGATTAGGCAAATATGGCAACCAACCAAGATATACTTTTTAGTTTTTTTTTTTTTAAAGGTAGGCCCCACTTTAAAGGAAAAAAATGAATATATGAAAGTACAGGCTGAAAAAAAAGTCAAGAAAAAATTATTTATTCAGGGTACAAAATAGTTCATTGAAGGGTTTCTCTACTTAGCAAAATCTCTTTAACCAACGGGAAAGATACAATAAGGAAATATATTTGGGTATATACACACACAACATACATATATATGCATAGAATGTGTGTGTACATATGTATGTGTTTGTAGAAGGAGGTGAGAGACAGAGAAAGGTCCTGAGTAGTGTAATAATTCATGGAGGAATCATATTTTTTGAATTCACAGTATGTATTTCCATTGGGCTGGAACCAATTTACCATATTTTACAAAACTATAATTTCCAATAGCACAAATTCAAATACATGCAACGATTTCATGGGGTTCACTATTTTAACTGAAAGGACTTAGCTATACATGTGAATAAATATATACAAATACATATTTTATATTTCATTGGGTTAAATGAGAAGAGCTTCATACAACTCTTTCCTTGTACTTCTGGCGGATGTGAAAATGCCTTGGGATAATTGAGTCAAGCTGTGGAAGAGCTGTGACTTTGAAAAGTTGAACTAATCAATTTATCTAAAAGAGAAACTTTTGCATAGTACTATGTGACATAATGACAAGAACCAAGTACAAGACTACTTCTCAGTATGACACCTTGATAATGACTCTGAAGATGAAGGCAAGGATACAGATGCCTTCTAAATCTCCCAAAATAGACTTTACGATGGCCTGTTATGGCTGCCAAGTAAAGAGCAAAGAAAATTTGAAATATCACCTTACAGACATAAGATTCATTCATTCAATAAGTAGTTCTTGGCTGCCTATTTTGCCTTGTCCTCATGAACTTACAGGCTAATACATGAAAGAAGATGTGTTTCCAAGTGAACATAAAAGAAAGCAGAGCAGAAGATAGGGCAGTAAGAAGGTTTTGAGAATTTAGAGGAAGGACGATCACTTCTGGCTGTAAAGTGGTGTTTAGAGAAAGCCTCATGGAGGAGATTGGATGGGTGGACTTAAGGGTTGGGGGCGAGGAGAGTACTCTAGCAAAGGAAAGCTTATGAGAATTTATAGAAGTGGAAAATCATGGAGCATTTTGGGGAAACAGCAAGTACCTCATTTTAATTAGAATTTAGAACAAATGAAGGGGAGTGATAGACATTAAGATTAGAAAGGAAGGTTGGAGCTAAATGAACAAACTTGAACACAAGACTCAGCAATCTTGCCTTAATTCAATAGGTAATAGGGATTTATTTAAGGTTTGGGAGAATGGGAGGTAATAATTATCAGAGTGGAGTTTATTCTAGCATTGGTAAGTAGGATGAAATAGTAACAAATTGAAAACAGGGAGACTAGTTAAGAAACAAACATCCTGGTTAAAGACATGATGATCTAAGGTATTGTGCAAGATTGCCTAAAATTTAGAGTTAAACTTCAGATAAATACATGAGAAAGAATCAATAAAACTAGAAGTAGAAGTCAAAAGATAATTCTGATTTTCAGATTCCATGACAGGGAAAAAGTTCTTTTTTATTTTATTTTTTTTAATTTTATTAATACTTTTTATTTGCAAAACATATGTATGGGTAATTCCTAAACATTAACCCTTACAAAGCTTTCTGTTACAAATTTTCCCCCTACTCCCCACCCCTCTCCTAGATAGCAGGATATCCACTACATGATAATTATGTTAGAAAACTTAAGAAATAGAATATATGTATAG
>JAJPUD010017899.1:16924-30085 GCA_023553655.1 Myrmecobius fasciatus
AATATTTTTCATTATTTTCTTAATGTCAAATGTCACAAAGATTTTGAATAACACAATATAGTTGTTTTAATATTTCAATATAAAATTAATATAAAGAAATGCCCAGTATAATTTATTTTCATTTCACTCAAAGAGCAATTTCAATACTCTTGCCAGTAGATTTGAAACAGGGCATAGAGCAGCCAGTTCTTTGCTTTAAGATCTTTTATTGACATTATCACTTGAGCTTTTACTCAGCATGTAGTCTATAGCCCAGCAGGATATGGAAGGAAAGTAGATTGGAGATTCTCACCTATATCTCACACACATTTACCACCAAACCAAAACAACTGATTATATGACACAGGGAGGAGGTAAGCCTTCCTGTCAAAAAGCATAAAGCAAACGATGAAATTAAGACTAAGGTTTCAGCTCATTTTCCCGTGCGCTACACGTGTGTCTACTACTATAGATTCCTTTACATCAGGCACATTCATTGGTTATGTTTTACAAAGAACAACAAATTTTAAGTATCAATTAATATTATTTTTCTGACATAACCTGAACCAAATAAAATACAATATTTATAGAGGCTAATGTATGCTTCCTGAAGTGATTCATTTATATATCTGAGGAAAGACTACTTTCTTTTTCCTTTGTTCCCCTTCCTTCCTTTCTTCATTCCTTCTGTTTACCTTTTTTGTGTGTGTGAATTTTGGAATATGAATATACTTCACATCATAAATCTTCATAAATATTTTGTATCTAGCAGAAAATACTTAATCATTATAACAGGCAACACATATATCATTTAAAAACTTTCAAAAAACTTTACATCAATAATATCAGTTGGGCCTCAAAATCATTCTTGGAAGCAATAGGAACTAATGTTATTACCCTCATTTTACAGAATAGTATTAAGTATCCTTTCTATAATCACATTGCTATTAGATATCAGCTTTCCAAGGACAGAATACTAGCTTTAGATATCTTTAGCTTCCAAAGGCAACTGGTTTCATCTATGTGACCTCTAAGAAAAAGTATTGGATTTTGTTGGACAAACATAATAGTACCTAAATTTAAATCAAATATTTATGTAGGAAAATTAGTAAAACATTTGTGAGGTTAATGCTGCACTAAAGTCAGCAATTTTATCATAATTAAATATGCCTAATAAAAGCAAGGATGTTGAGTAGGGCTTGAAAACAATGGTCTCAGCAGATGCAATATATTTTTTCTTTTACATTTATTTTCTTGGCATTAGAGTCTCATTGCTTTATCTACACAAAAATCCCAATGAGGTCATTTTGTGTAGAGTTTCCAAAATCACTTTTGTGACACAAAATGATTATCACTGACATAATAGAATATCAAAGGAATAAAGTTAGTGATCTTGTTCCTAAGATTTCCTTTTTAACATATATGTTAATGTAGACACAAATATAGCAGATATACACCTATATATATATATATGTATATATATACACAAAGACATATATATGTCAATAATTGACATTTATATGGTGCTTACTATGTGTGATTTAGAAATACAGATATGTATATTGCATAATGTGTCTATATGCAGATATATATGTGTATATATATTTTACATATATTTATTTATATATATTTATATATATATAGAGAGAGACATATGTATGTGCATTTATGAAGCACATATACAAAATATTGTTTAATTATTTATTGACTTTAACATAATATTTCAATATATTCTCTTTCTGGTAGCAGTTAGAAAAAAACACTGTGGAACTCATTAACAATGATTTTGAATTGGTATCAGACAAAGAATCGTTCAAATCAGGAAGAAAATTCTGGATGTTCACATCTGAGAGTGGAATCTTTTTCTGGAGGTCTATAATTACAAATCTTAAATAAACAAAATCAGAAATCACCGAGTCTTTATTTTTACTATTGTTGCTATTACACATTTCCCAAAATTTATTAATTAGGCTGCAAATGCAGGAACTTGAGCAAAAAGAATTTTAAAACAAACAAAACCATGAATAAAAAACAAAATAATAAACATCAATTACCACTAAAAAAGAAAAAAGCAAAAATCCTCGCTTTGGAATTTTAATTTGTTTAAGAAATGGCCATGTATATTAGAGAGTATAACAACAACAATAATATTCTAGGTATGACCATGACATAAATGAGGAATTAAAAGAATAACTCTAAAACACCCACCTCAAAATTGTAAAATAAATGTGTTCCCACAAGAACAAATAGCATTCTTCCAAAAATATATCAGCAAAGATTTTAATACATGCACAAATGCACATGCATATATATAATAGAAAAAGTATAATAAATGGAAAATAGAAAACACAGAAAAGAATACCTTGAAGTGTAAATAATGCATATATTCAATATCAAAATAGATATCTATTTTAGTATGCATAATAGGAGAAGTGGAAGGGGATAAAAAAGTTGGGAAGGTAATAGAAGGGAGGGTATATTGGGAGTGTAAGAAGAAAAATGGTGTTAAAGAGGAACATGGTGACAGGAGTAAGACAATAGAAGAAATGGGGCAGGAGAAAGCAGTTAATAGTAAATGGGAAAAAAAAAAATTTCAAACAAGTTTCTCTGACAAAGGCCTCATTTCTCAAATACATACAGAACTCAGTCAAATTTATTTTTTAAAAAAGCCATTTCGCAATTGATAAAAGATCAAAAAAAGAACTATGACAAAAAAGTTTATAAAACCATGCATATCTTTTTACCTAAGCATATCACTATTAGGCATAAATATCCAAATACATTAAAAAAAAAAAAACAAGGAAAAGAGCCTATATGTACCAAAAATATTTATAGCAGCTATTTTCTCAGGCAAAAAAAAATGGAAATAATTATGATATGTGATTATAATGGAGTACTATTGTTATATAAGAAATGATGAATAGAATTCTCTCAGAAGAAGCTGGAAAATCCTCCTTGACTCATGCAAAATGAAATGTACAATCTACAAAGAAATAGCAATGTTGTGAGATGATCAGGTGTGAAAGATTTTGCTATTCTCTGATATGCAATTATGTAAAACTACTCTGAATGATTTATAATGAAAATGCTCTCCATAATCAAAGAAAGAATTGCTTTTGTCTGAAATCAGTTTGAAGAGTATTAAAAAAAAACCCTTTTTTTAAAAAGTTTTTTTTTTTGGGGGGGGGAGGGTAACAACATGACTTTTATGCAACTGTTTTGTATAGTTTTAGATGTGCCTTCTCAACGTGGTGAGGGAGTGGGAAGAAAGAAAGGAAGTTTTAAAAACAATTGTAAAACAATTGTTTTACTTGTAAATGTAAAAATAAAGTATATATGTATATAGTTGTGGGACTAAGACAAGAAACTCAGGCAATGAACATATGTAAAGAAGAACCAGAACTTTTTTCAGATAACCCAATGTAACTAAAGAATGCCAGAATTATAAACTAAAATTAATTGAAGCAAAATTTCAGTAATTTTGCAGGATATAAAGTAAATACACACAAATCAATATGTTTTTACACAATACTAAAAAAATTCAAAAGGGATGGAAAGAAACATTCCATTTAAACTAAAAACAAGGTATAAAATACTTACCAATTCTGACAAAATACACACACAATAAGCATATATAAATACTACAAAAATCACTGTTTATAGATTACATACACAAAATAATTTGGAAAAATGTTAATAGTTCCTGGGTACAATTAGTTTATTTAATTAAAATGATAATATTTCAAAAATCATTAGAATTCTTAGACTATGGACATATTAGAATATGTCAAGAACCTCAAGGAAAATAACAAAATTAAATAGCATTTTAAGATTACTTTTTCAAACAGTATTACAAGCCATGAATTCCTAAAGGAAATGTGTGTATGCACATGTTTGTATTGTGTGTTTATGTATGTATGTATTTATACATGCATATGTGTGCATGTAATATATACATGCATATACATATACACATATGTGTATTTCTGTGTTTCTATATCTATATATAGATATAGACATAGATATAGAAAATCAGAGAGAGGCACACCACAGCATATTTTGATACATTCTATATTTAATCTTTTCCAATGGAAATTTATATGTATATCATCAGTTAAAATAGACTAGCCATGAGTAAGATTTAGATCTACAATGTATCAAAATAAATCTATCTAATAACTAAAAACTTTATAAACACATATAAAAAAAGTTATTGGATTAAGGAAATTTCTGATTACAATTACTGGAAAAAATGTTTAATGACATAGCATAAAATATGGACAGCTGGGTAATGAAGCAAATAGAACAATTACAACCAAAAAGATTCATCTTCATGATTTCAAATCCAACCTCAGACACGTAATATTTGTCCTGGAGAAGTCACTTAACCTCATTTTCTTCAGTTTGCCATCTGAAAAGTGAGGGAGAAAAAAATTAGAAAATGGTTCAGTATATTTGCTAAGGAAACACCCAAACTGAGTGAGAAATAATCGAAACAACTCAAGAACATTATGGGAGAAATTATACTTAAACCAGTATCTTACTCTATTTATGAAGATAAATTGAAAATGTATATGACAGACATTTTTTTAATTGAAAAAAATCTTTGGAAAGAAAGTAATACGACTCTCCAATGGGTAGAATATCACAAAAAGATAAAATTTATAATTTTGATATATTTTTTAAATTGCCTAACATTTTGTAACAATAATGTGGTCTTAGGGAATCTATCATGGAAGCACAAAGATTTCACTATTGACTTTTGTTTTCTAAGACTGGGCATATAATACACAATTTCCTCATCAAAGGTATGACTATCCATATGGAATATCATTTTTTCTGGAACAAGTTTCATGGCCCACCCAGAGATGTGGAGGAAATAAGCCCTTTAAATAAGTTTGAATGCTGTGAATTATATGCATAAAATAATATTTTATTGATAAATGAATATAAAGATATTGTGAAGGGATGAATGGGACCAAAAATACCAAAATATGCTGGATATATATATATATATATTAACAAAGAATATAATCCCAGTAGATATGACATTGAATTAGGGAACATAAGAACACACTCAGATTGAACATTCAGATAGGAATTCTTAGTTCTTTGGAATAATGTGCACCTAGGGAGAGAAAAACTATTTTAAAGTGCCCTTCTTATCATGTTGTACTTAAACCCTGATAATGTTGTCCTCCTAAAGCTGATCAGTTTTCATAGCAAGGTTCAGGGCACAAAAAGTATTTTTAGGATACAAACATGCAGGGGAGAAAGACAAACTTGTAGTTGGCAAGGTATTAATATTGGATATAAATATGCATTAATCTTAAAATTCTTACTGTCACTATTTTTTGTAATGGCCTAATCTTTTCGTATACATGGTTTAGTTTTTGTTTTGCCTCCAATTATATCAAGATATAATTTTTTTTTGAAATTTTGAGTTCCAAATTCTCTTTCTCTCCTTCCATAGCCCCTCATTGAGAATTCAAATAATTTGATTATGTATGAATAGTCATGCAAAACATTTTCATATCAGTTATCTTTTGAAAGAAAGCAGATCAAAATAAAAAGAAAGGAAAACAAAATATATTTTAATGTGATTTCAAAATACATCAGTTCTTTTTGTGCAAGTGGAGAACATTTTTCATCATAAGTTCTTTGTAATTATGTTGGAGCATTTAATTAATGAGAGTAGCAGACATTTACAGTTGGTCATCATACAATATTATTGCTGCTCTATACAATGTTCTTAGTTCTGCTTGCTTCACTCAGTATCAGTTCATGTAACTATTCCCAGGTTTTTTCTGAAATCCACCAGTTAATTATTTCTTACAGTACAATCTCATTCCATTACAATAATAAATTACAATTTGTTCAGTCATTCTCTAATTGATGAATGTCCCCTTGACTTCCAAATTTTTGCTACTACCAAATAAACTGGTATAAATAATGTTGTACATATATATCCTTTTAATTTTTTAACCCTTTGGGATATAGGCCTAGCTCAATCAAAGGATATGAACCAATTTTTAGCCCTTTGGCATAATTCCAAATCACTTTCCAGAATGGTTTGATCAGTTTGCATCTCCATCAACATTATGCCCAACGTTTCAAATTTCCAATTCTGTCATATTAGTCAATGTGATAGTTGTGAGGTAGTATATATCAAAGTTGTTTTAATAAATTTCTCTAATCAATAGTAGTTTAGAGCATTTTTTTTCTTATGACTAAACATAGTTTTGATTTCTTCATATGAAAACTGCCTCTTCATATAATTTGATCATTATCAATTGGAAAATGACTTATATTCTTAAATTTGAATCAAATTTACTAAATTTGACTACATTTAATTTTTAAATTTGAGACCTTGAGACCTTTATAACAGGAAACTGCTATATATTTTCCATAGTTATTGGTAATTGCATATTTTCCTCCAGCCATTTTTTGACCTAGTTATCCTTTTCTCTTTCTCCTTTCACCTTGTCCCTCCTCAAAAATGTTTTTCTTCTAACCAACATTTTCTCTAATCTACCTTCCCTTTTTTAACCAATATTCATCCAATTTTATTTATAGCAAGACGATTTTTATATCCAATAGAGTGTGCATATCATTCCTTCTTTGAGATGATTCCAATAAGAGAATTATGGTTCAAGAATTGCCCAACATACTTAATTACCCCTTTAATATATAAGCCATATTTGAGATAATTTACTACATTCTACCTCTTTTGCCTTCTCATAGTGGATCCTTCTTTTTTTACCCTTAATATTTTTATATTTCCCATTATCCTTCCTACTGCCCTAATAGTGATAAAGTTGTTAGGAATTACAAGAATCATTTTTTCAATTAAAATGTTAAGCAACTTTATTTTTTAAATTTTTTTTCTAAATGTTTCTCATTTTATTTTCAATTGTTTTTGAGTCCTATAAATTCTTTACTGTTAGTGTTTGGGGTAGAAAAAATCTTTCTTGACTTTAATGTCCTCATCTGAAAATTAACCTTGGTATTCCTTAGTCCCAGAGTAAGTTTCTATGGTTGGGTCCTTTCTCCTTTGTTGGTTCACTTTTTTTTTTTTTTAATGAGAAGTATTAGTGTAAGTACTTCCTATCATTGGATAGTGCCTCTAGCACTTCAATTCTCCCTTCTTATCTGGAAACCCAAACCAAAAATTCCACTCCTTTGCAAATGCCATCAGCAATGTCTGTGCAGCACTACTTCTACATGCAATGGATATTCTGATTCCTTCTAGCCAAGACTGCACCTCTGCAGCACATTTGGGTGCAGTGTTCATAATCAGGTGAGGTTCCCTCAATCTTTACAGACTGAGACCTTCAACTCCAAGTGTAGTCTGGGAGATAAAAGTTTCTAGGGTTCCAGTTGAGGCTCCAGTCATATCCAGTTAGCCTCAGGGGTTCCCACTTGCTGTTTCTGTGGAGCTAGTCTGGAGGTATTTGCATTTCACACTGGTTAATCTCTGACCTGGTGTCTTTATTTGGATCTTTATGGATTATGCTGGGAGGATCTCTTCCAAGTTTTCTTGATTTTTCACAACTTTATGTTTACCCTGAGGTGCAAATTATTTTTGTTTGTGAGGGTAAACATGGAAAGCTTGAAATTTATTGAGCTACTCTGCTATCTTCTTGGGCTCTGGACTTTGGCAATATTTTTAGAATTTCCATTTAGGAATTTCTATTAGGAGGTGATTGAATGGATTTTTTTTTCAATTTCTATCTGTCTCTTTGCTTCATGATTACCATAATTATTTCTAAAATTATCTTATCCAGGCCCTATTTTTTATATGTATACATATTTATAGAGTTATCTTGCTGTACAAGAAAGATTGGATCTATAAGAAAAAAACATAAGAAGGAAAAGAAACTGCAAGCAAACATCAACAGAAAACATGAAAATGCTATGTTGTAGTACACACTCAGATCCCACAGGCCTCTTCTTGGGTGTTATCGGTTGGAAAGTGGCTTGAATTCTTCTACATTTGAGTCAATTCTCTATATATTTTAGAAATGAAGCCTTTATTAGTACCCTTAAATGTAAAGATGATTTCCCAATTTAGTGTTTCCCTCCTAATCTTGTCTGCATTAGTTTTGTTTCTACATTTTTTTAACTTAATATAATCAAAATTATCTATCTGGTGTTCAATTAAGAGTTCCAATTCTTATTTGGACACAAATTCCTTCCTTCTCCACAGATCTGAGAGGTAAAATATCCTATGTTCCTCTAATTTGCTTATAATATCACTCTTTATGTCTAAATCATGAACACATTTAGATCTTATCTTGGTATGTGGTATTAGGTGTGAATCAAGCCCTAATCTTTCATACTACTTTCCAGTTTTCCCAGCAGTCTTTGTCAAATAGTGAGTTCTTATCTCCAAAACTGGGGTCTTTGGTTTTGTCAAACACTAGATTGCTATAGTTATTGAGGCCCTATTTTTAAACTGTGACTTTCATGTAACAAAATCATTCTTAAATTCTCCATCCCTTATCTTGTTTCCCGGTCAGGTGTTTTTTGTTTGTTTGTTTGTTTGTTTTTTGTTTTTTTGTTTTGTTTTGTTTGTTTGTTTGTTTGTTTGTTTTTCCTGTAATACAAACCTTGAAGTATTGCTGTTGGATTAAAGGGAATGTATATTTTTATAGCCCTTTGTGTAGTTACAAATTGTTTTCCAGAATGGTTTCATTAACAATGTATTAATGTCCTAATTTTCCCACATTCTTTCCAATGGTTATGTCATATTACCCAATCTTATATATAGTAGGTAGTATCTCAGGTTTGTTTTAAGGCATTTCTCTAACCAATAGTGATTTAGAACATTTTTTCATATAACTATATATACTAAAATTTCTTCATCTTAAAACCACCTGTTCATAGCCTTTGACCATTTATTAATTAGAAAATTTAACTTGATTCTTCATATATTTTAGAAAAGAGGCCTTTATTAATAACACCAACCATAAAGATTGTGTCCCAGATTATTCCTTCCTTCAACTCATGGTTGCAAAACAATTTTTTAACTTATAAAAATCAAAAGTTTGCATTTCCTAATATACTCTATCTTGATTATTCCTAAATTCTTTCCTTCTCCATAGATAAGACAGGTAAACCATGCAATTCTTTCCTAATTTGTTTACATTTTCACTATTTATGTATGTCATGTATCCATTTTAACTCGAAGTTGTTATAGAATGGGAGATGTTGATTTACCCCTTGTTTCTCTTTTCCAGTTTTCCCTTTAGTTTTTTTTGTCAAATAGTGAGTTCTTATCCCAGAAATTGGAGTCTTTGGCTTTGTGAAACAATATATTTCTATAGTCACTGACTACTGTGCCTTCTGTACTTAATCTATTTCACTGATCTACCACTCTACTTCTTAGCCAACTTAGTGCTAAATAATTTTAATGATTACTGCTTTGTAGTACAGTTTTAGATCTTGTAATTTTATACTACCTTCCTTTACATTTTTTTAGTAATTCCTTTGAAATTATTGATATTTTTGCCTTCTAGTTTAATTTTGTTGTCATGTTTTCTAGTTCAATAGAAGGGTTTCATAGTATTCTGTGATACTGAATAATTAAATTAATTTAGGTAGTTCCTTATCCATGAGCAATTGATATTTTCCATATTTTTAGAATTGACTTTATTTGTATGGAAAATGTTCTGTAATTGTGTTCTTTAATTTTTCTTGATAGGTAGAATCTTAAATTATTTTATATTGTCTACAGAATTTCTTTTATATCACTTTCTGATGGGTTCTTTTGGTTATATATAAAATGCTGATGATTTAAGTGAGTTTAATTTAATATCCTGCAATTTACTAAAAGTGTTTATTGTTCAAACAATTTTAGTTGATTATCAAGGACTTTCTAAATGTATCTTCATGTCATGGAAATAATGATAGTTTTATTTTCTTATTGTCTATTATAATTCCTTCAACTTCTTATTCTCTTTTTGCTAAAGCTAACATTCCTAATACTATATTGAATAATAGTTTTGATAATGCACATCCTTATTTCATCCCTGAACATACTAGGAAAAATTCTAGCTCATTCATTTTACAAATAATGCTTGATATTAATTTTAGATAAATGCTATTTAACATTTTTATTTTTAAAAAATATCCTTTTCTTGGCATTCTCTTGAGTCTCTTTAATACGAACAGTTTTTTGTCAAAAGCTTTTTATGCATCTATTCAAATAATCATATAATTTCCTTTAGGTTTTTCTTTTTTTTTTTATCTGCTGGCACTGAGGCAGGATTCTGTTGTTTTGTCTACACTCAGCTAGGGGTTGCAATTCTTAATAACAGTTCCCTACTTGCAGCCACAGTGAAACAGGCGTCCTCTTCACAATTCCATGGGAGACCAGTGCTTGTGCACCCATAGACCAAAATATAGGACAAGAGGGTAGTAAATATACTTCTCCTCCAATCAAAGACCCTTGGAAGAACTGAAAAACTTACTGGTACCTAAAAGCATTTCTGAAAACAGCTGCATAAACTTCCTGACATTTGGGACAATGTACAATTCATCCTTAAAGCAGAAGCTTACATCAAGTAAAAGAAAATGAGGAAACTACAGGAAAAGAAATCTGACAATAAAGAGTTACTAGGTGAAAAGAAAACCCAAAACACACACAGAGAAGATAATAAAGCCAAAGCTCCTATATCCAAAGCCTCCAAGGAAAAAAAATATGAATTGGTCTCAGACCATGAAAGGACTCAAAATTATTTTAAAAATCAAGTAAGTGAGTTAGAGGATAAATTTGAAAAAGAAATGAATGTGAAGGAAGAAAATTATTAAAACTGAGTCAATAGTTTGGTAAAGAAGTCTGTGTGTGTGTGTGTGTCTTTCTCTCTTTTTCTCTGTCTCTCTCACACACATATACATACATACACACATTACTGAAGAAGATATCACCTTAAAAACAAACCATGACAAATAGTAAAGAAAATAGAAAAGATCAGGGAGAAAAAAACAGAATGCCTTGAAAGCAGAAATGGTCAAATAAAAGAAGAGGCACAACAATTCACTGAAGAAAAAAGGAAAAAAAAAATAGCTCCTTAAAAAAAGAAACTTGGTCAAATGGAAAAGGAGCAAGCAAGGTTCACTGAAGCAAACAATACCTTAAAAATCAGAATTGAGCAAATAAAAGTGAATTATTTTATGAGAAATTCATAAACAATAAAACAAAACCAAAAGAATGAAAACATAGAAGACAATATGAAATGTTGTTTTGGAAAAAGAAGAAATATGGAAAATAGATTCAGAAGAGTGCATTTAAAAATACTATACTATCAAAAAGCCTAGTCAAAAAGAGAGGCATGACATCATATTTACAGAAATTTTCAAAGGAATACTGCCCTAGAAGGATAGGATAACTTAGTCATTGCAAGAACCTAACAATCACCTCTTGAAAGATATCCCCAAATGAAAACTACAAGGGATATCATAACCAAACTGTTAGAATTCCCTTGGCAGGTAAAAATTTACTAGCAGCTAGAAAGAAACAACTTAAATGACCTAGTTCCACAGTCAGGATTTAGCAACTTCTATATTAAAGGGTAGGGATAAGGGTTGCAATAAGATATTCTGGAGGACAAAATGCTAGGGTTACAAGCAAGAAGCATCTCTCCAGCAAAACAGAGAATAATCCTTCAAGGGAAAAACTGATATTCAATGACATATAGGACTTTTAAGCACTCTTGATGAAAATACCAGAGCTGAGTAGAAAATAAGATTTTCAAATACAAAAATCTAAAGAAACATAAAAAAGACAAAAAGGAAGAGAAATCATAAAAGACTTTACATTCCTACATGAGAAGATGGTACTTGTAACTCACATGAACTATCTTATCAGGGAAGTTAGAAAGACTATATATAGACAGAAGATAAAACTGTGAAGTAAATGTAAGGGGAAGATATCTGAAAAACAAAATAAAGTGAAGAAAAAGTAATATACTGGGAGGAAGAGAAAGGGAGATAATGAATGGATAAATTATCTCATATAAAAAGGACAACAGTAAGATTTTTTTATTATTTGCTAAGCTTTTATTTTCTTTATATATATATATATATATAAATGAAGCTTTTTATTTACAAAACATATGAGTGATTTTTCTACATTGACCTTTGCAAAAACTTTTTTTCCCAAGCTTTTCTCCTCCTTCCCCCCACCCCCCACTCTTAGATGACAGGTAATCTAATACATGCTAAATATGATAAATTATATGACAAATACATGTATACATATCTATACAGTTATCTTACTGCACAAGAAACATCAGATCTAGAAAGAGAAGAAGAAAAAACAACCTAGGAAGGAAAACAAAATGCATGGAGATATTCACAGAAAGCGTTAAAATGCTGTGTTGTGGTTCACACTCAGTTCCCACAGGCCTCTCTCTGGATGTATATGACAATCTTCATCTCTGAGCAATGGGTTTGAATCACATCATTGTTGAAGAGAACCATGTCCATCAAAATTGATCATCGTATAGTCTTGTTGCTGTGTATAATGTTCTCCTGGTTCTGTTGATTTCACTCAGCATCAGTTCATGCAAGTCTCTCCAGGCCTCTCTGAAATCCTCCTGTTGGTCGTTTCTTACAGGACAATAATATTCCATAACATTCATATACCATAATTTATTCAGCCATTCTCCAATTGATGGGCATCCTTTCAATTTCCAGTTTCTTGCCACTACAAAAAGGGCTGCCACAAACATTATTGCAAATGTGGGTCCCTTTCCCTCCTTTAAAATCTCTTTGGGATATAGGCCCAGTAGAAACACTGTTGGGTCAAAGGGTATGCACACTTTGATAACTTTTTGAGCATAGTTCCAAATTGCTCTCCAGAATGGTTGGATCCGTTCACAGTTCCACCAACAATGTATCAGTGTCCCAGTTTTCCCACATCCCCTCCAACAGTTATCATTATCATTTTCTGTCATTTTAGCCAATCTGACAGGTGTGTAGTGGTATCTCAGAGTTGTCTTAATTTGCATTTCTCTGATCAATAGTGACTTGGAGCACCTTTTCATGTGACCAGAAATAGTTTCAATTTCTTCATCTGAAAATTGTCTGTTCATATCTTTTGACCATTTATCCATTGGAGAATGGCTTGAATTCTTATATATTTGAGTCAATTCTCTATATATTTTAGAAATGAGG